>JAYMTB010000836.1:0-12510 GCA_036897585.1 Francoa sonchifolia
AATGAATACAGAAATTTAATTAAGTTCATATTTTCATAATATGAATTTATTTTAAATTAAATTGATAAGAATGTTAATGAGTAATGTTGATGGGTAGTTGAATAAAGTGAAAAGTGGTCCTCTTCAGTTGCTGGCTTTAGCTATGTTCCTTTATTACTCCCATGTTATATGTCTCTCTTAAATTATATCTTTTTTTTTTTTACTTATATGAATTATTTTTGTTATTTTAAAAAATAATAATTAAATGCAATAAAATGGAAGTGTATCACTTATTACTATTATACATTTTTTTATATTTGGATTCAATTTAGTATTTTGTGGAACATTAGTTCAAAATGGTATAATCTCTTGCTATCGTATCTCATCTAATATCGAGGACTTAAGTTTAGAGAAATAACCTTTTTTTTAAGAGGAGTCCAAAATAAAAGAACTTGATTCTCACGGGCCGGATAAAAAGTTTTGCCCTAGTGACGATAGGATCATGAATCGTCACCACTTCCAATTGAAAAACAAATTCTACTCATTTATGTAGCTGTTAATGGATTTTGTGATCGAAAGTCACTAAAAAGAATTGCTGGATATGAGAGAGTGATTATGTCTAGTATAAAACCAGAATTACTACAATCCCTTTTAGAAAAAGGTGGGCTAAATAATGAATTAAAGATGGAAGTAGGTGCATTCTTAAAAGAGCCTTAAAATGAAAAAATATAAAAGTTTCCATTATATTAGGGTTTCAATCTATTTACTCTTCCGCTTTCTGCTTTCTTCTTTCTTTTTGTATGCTGCGCTATTTGCTGTCCCCCATCCAATTTCGAATTTTAATTGTATATAAACTCAATCTACTACATTCAATCCAAAGAAAGAAAAAAATAAAATTTTATTGCATTATTATGGTTCCATTTAAATTATTTGATGAAACAAAATTTAATTCAATTTCAATTTCAAATTAAAAAAAATAATAATAATAATAATTTGCAAAAACAATAAAATTATTTTTAAGTATTTAATAATTATTAGGAAATCAACTTAGTGAAATTTAAATTGAATTACAATGTGAATAACATTTTCTCAGCAATTATATTAGAGAATACTATACATATTTGACTCATTATTTATTGAATTAGGTTTTTTGATCAATCGATAGTTCAACATGACACCAAAACCATTTTACTTAGACGTCCTAAGTTTTCGATCCTAGGAATTCTGTCCTTGCTATTACTCACATATAGAACCCTTAAAAAAAATGTTGAGAGAGAATATTAAAGATTTGAAGTTTAAAACTAATTTTGGAATTGGAACTTTATGTAAAATGGAAGAGAGTGGTCTCCATTTTTTAATGCAAGTGGTGGTAATTGGTACGTTTCAATAGGTTGATAGACAATTCAACTAACTTTTTACGTGGCCTATGAAAAAAATGTATATAATCATTGTCCCACATAATTTAGTAATATTTAAATTATAATTTACTACTGTCAAAATATTTAAATCTTATTTAAGCCGCTAAAACTAAGTTTAAATTGACCGAATTTAATCTATAAAAAATGCTTAATTCAAATTGTAAAATATTTCGATAAAGATAAAAATAAAAAGTTTATAAATTAATAAAAAAAAATATTCAAGAGATTGATTTATTATATTAGGCTTAGCTCTAAAGATAATATAGAAATTAAAGGAACTATCTTTTGAAAAACTGAATCAATATTTGATGCCAAATTACTTAGTGATGTGGTCCAATTTTCAAATTAATCACAAGTGTAATGCATAAGCTAACTAATTAATGACATAATTACAATCCATGAGGAGAATAAAGTAACTCTTTTTCCATTGACAATCTTTTGTTACCTAAGTTTATTACTGTCAAGTATTAAAGGTTAGCTTAAGTCCAATTGTATGACTTGTCATAGATTATGAATACTATCATAAGCCGTTTATATCCATCGTGTTTGTAACATGGACCTTCACCTCGGCAGGCCTTTTTACGTACTTCAATAGGACCCACATCCAAATGCTAAAAAACCATGTTTACCACTAAATATCCCCCCCGAAACACTTTGATCTAATCCCGTAAGAAATTATTATATGTGACTAGTATAAATCATTCATCGGAATCCTTAACTTACTGAATAAATGGGTCTCACATTTTCTTAAAGAAAAATCCCACTAAAGTCAATACCATAGCCAATGTTCATCATAATAAACACAAAGGAGCCCAAGATGTAATCCTTTCAACTTACTATCTAACCTCCATTGTTACACTCAAATAATTTAAAGATTTCATAACCAAATCACTCATGCCTTTAACTTTACTCTTACTCTAGTTCACCCATTAAATATTCAACCAAATTAAATCTCTCACAAAATCCTTTTCTTTCATCCCACTTGCTATTTTTTTTTTACTCTATTTTCATGCCTATATCTTCATGAAAAACCCTCGAAACATTTCGAATTGTTTGTTAACACGAACAAAATTACCAAAAATTTCAAGATAATGAAACCATTGAAAGGAAGATTACCCATTTGTTCCATTATTACTTTTGTAATATTTTTTTCTACATTCATCACGCTTTTGTATACACAAAGATTTAATTCCCTTTTCAACCTCAAGTCTTGCTCAAATAACAAAATTACCATTGCAAAATCAAGTAAGTCTTATTATTTTCTGTGGGATAGTTGCAATTTCCATCCCTATAGTTGAGCCAATTTACAAATTCTCGTAGAAATATGGTTGTCAATTTTTACACATGACCAATACCGTTTGCGATTAATGCAAATTTTGACAGAATGTTTGCATAGTCAAAAGGAAAGGAATATATGAGTTTTTTTTATTTATAAAAATTAGATTAATTGTTTGCGAAAACCATGAAATGCACAAGAGATATTAGTGCTAAAATTTAAACAACAGGGGTGTCTTTGTAAGTTAGCCTCACATAGTGGTTCAAATAGTAATTATCCCTTTCTGTTTTGCTATAGAGAATTTCAAATAATGATTATAATTCTTATTCTTTTTTTCTTTGTAATTTTTCAACAGATTATAACAAAAGTACGAAAAATAATTTACGTGATGAATCCGATATAGATGATAGGTTTGATTTTGACGCGGAAGAATGTAATATTTCCCATGGAAAATGGGTGTTTAATAGTTCATCTAAGCCTCTATATTCGGATACAATTTGCCCGTATCTTGATCAACAAGTTTCTTGCGTAAAAAATGGTCGACCGGATTCAGATTATCAACATTGGGAATGGCAGCCTGATGATTGTACCTTGCCCAGGTTTTTTTTGTTAGAGACCGAAAATTCTACCACTACACTTTCTTTTTTATTTTTTAAAAGACTAAAGTAATTTTCTTTTGTTTGTAGATTTAATCCAGACATTGCTTTGAAGAAATTAAGGGGAAAAAGACTAATGTTTGTAGGAGATTCATTAGGAAGAAATCAATGGCAATCTTTAATTTGTATGGTTGAATCATTTATACCTGAAAATAATAAATCCATGCATAGGGGACATGTTCATTCTATATTTAAAATCGAGGTAATGTTACATTTTTAAAATTTTTGGCTTAAGTACTATAATGGTCTCTCAACTATGGGACGATTTCTCATAACAGTTTTTAAAAGTTTTAGTAATATTGACTGTTGTAGGAATACAATGCGACCATTGAATTCTATTGGGCACCATTTTTGGTAGAGTCAAATACGGATCTTCATTTTATTGGAAATCCAAAGGAGAGAATTTTAAAAGTGGATTCAGTAGCTAGACATGCCAAATATTGGGAAGGAGTTGATATTCTTGTGTTTAATACTTATGTTTGGTGGACTAATGGATTGAAGAAAATCAACGCATTGTAAGTTCTCTTTTTGACTAACTCGTTCGATTTTTACTGAATTTTAATACTGAGTTTGACATTGTTTATTTAACTGATTCTCTATGCTCGGAGTTTTTTGCAATTGAATGTAGATGGGGTTCATTTGCAAATGGGGAAGAAGGGTATGAAGAATTGGATGAAGGAGTTGCATATAGGATTGGTTTGAAGACATGGGCTAATTGGGTTGACTCAACTGTTGATCCTAACATTACTAGAGTCTTCTTCACTACTATGTCACCTACACATATGAGGTAATATATCTCTATATTCGTTTTTATACATACATATATACATATATACATATATGAATGTATGTGTGTATATACTAGTAACAACTTCAAGGGTTAGTTTTGTAATGACACAAATTCTCATAATTGCACATTAGGTCAATGCAAACTCAAACACATTGTTCTATAATATATTTGAAGGTCATACATTTTTTTTTTAATTTAGATTCTGTTTGACAGTGATTTCAGGACAACAAATCCTTAGATTTTTATTGCGTAGTATGCAGTTTAATAGTGTTTTATGCAAAAGTCTCAAATCAAAATTCTTGAGATTGTGATTTTGGGTAGTCAAACGAAGTTTTATTTTCTAGCTTGACTCACACAAAACAGTGCACACATATTTGTATCTAAGTCAGTTCTAATAGTATTTTAAACAACCTAGGTTCTTTGTAATTTGGCATTAGGTTTTGCCATGGCTCACTTAGTATCAACCGACTATTTTGATTAGTAGATTCACAAAAAAATAATTTATAAGCCTAAAAAGTTATTTCAGTACTATTGAAATCTCACACGGATGTACATAATGTCTAACTTTGAGTTGGGCATCACATATTCATCATGTTTTATTTCTATTGTTGTCGCCAGACAAATTAGAGTTGAGTTCAAATAATAGTAATTAGATCAACTCTAATATCATTTATAACAAACAACTTACAAACAGTATTATTTGAAATCACTTACTATCAAAAGACTAATCTGCTTATTGAGTTTACTAGAATTAACAACAAAACCAAAACTTTTTTCGTACTATCTCAATAAAAAAACATCTAAAACACATATTTTGGTTTTACTTTAAACTCAAGTATCACGATGTGACAACACAGAAGTGTGGAGTGGGAGCATGAAGATGGGATAAAATGCTACAATGAAACAAAGCCAGTGATGAAAAAGGGACAATGGGGAAGTGGATCAAACAAACAAATAATGAAAGCAGTAACACAAGTGATAAAGAAGATGAAATACCCAATTACAGTAATAAACATAACACAAATATCAGAATACAGAATTGATGGACACACATCAGTTTATACAGAAACTGGTGGCCAAATTTTGACTGAGGAACAAAAGGCTAATCCTTTAGTTTATGCTGATTGTATTCATTGGTGTACTCCTGGTGTTCCTAATACTTGGAATCAATTGTTTTATGCTTATTTGTAGTTTTTTTAAATTCATCAACAATTTGTATTTATTGGTGACAAAATTATGTCAAAACTATTCAAAGATCTTAATCATATAACAAAGCAAATTTTACGAGTTTTAGTTGCGTAATATTTGATCATCGTACATTTTACAATCTACACTGTATCTAAGAATGTTTAATATTGTTGGTGTTCAGCCAGTAAAATCTTTTTGCTTTATATCAAGAGGTCTGACTACCCCTTTTTTTATATAGTCCATAACTTTCAATCTCAATAGATTGCTAGTAATTGGACAAATCTACTCATAGTAAGTATATGAGAAAGTCGATTACTACTCCATTTCTGTACTTCAAAAAATTATATTAGTAATGTTTTATAGTATCAGTTGTAGGGTCAATATTTGTTTAGTACTAACTTATCGTAAGACTCTTATAGATTAAATTTTTCACTTGATTGAACGAGTCCCTTGAAGATCATCTAAGTAGCATGCGGGTTTGTTTCAAAATTCTAAATTGGATTAGATTTTAGGAGAATTACGGGTCCAAAAGAAAAGAATAATAATAACACAAACATATATTGGTTTATATATATGTATATGTATATGAGTTTCTGATTATTAAAGGAAAACTACTTCTGTAAACCGAATTTGCTCTTTTTTGAGTTTGCTGAGGGTTTCTCTCCATTTCCCTAAGTTTATTGCATTTATTTCTATTCATGAACTTAATTGCTCTAACTCCAAGTGCAACAAAGAGTGTGCATTTGATTGAATTTGTGCGTGTGCATGTGTGTATATATATAGTTTTTTCGATACTTGGATAGATTTCATATAGCACCAAAGATCCATGATTTTCTTCTATATAACTCTCATTATATATCTTATTATTCACTATTTAAATCTTATGATTCAATTTGATTCAAATATATTAAACGGTGTAAAAATCTTTAAGCGAATCTAACTATTTAATAGGAAGTAAATCTAAGATTCATGGTTCGATTAATACGAGTACAGATATTTCAGGTTGAATTTATATCGCACCCCTAAGTACATAATCATGTTTATTTGTCAATGTATTGTTTGAATTCGCTATTATTCGAAAGACCTAATAGTACTATTTGAAACTACAAGGGTGTTTCAAGTTATTAAATAGTAATCGAATCTTATTATGATTCAATACGATTCATGATTCTCAAAAATGCCTTTTCGATTCTGTTAATAGGGAAAAAATGACTAGGCAGAAAATAGAGATAAAGAGGATAGACAACACAGCAGCAAGGCAAGTGAGTTTTTCAAAGAGGAGAAAAGGAATTTTCAAGAAAGCTCAAGAACTCTCTACCCTTTGTGATGCTCAAATTGCTCTTATTGTTTTTTCTTCTACTGGCAAGCTCTTTCATTACTCCTCCACCTCAAGGTTTCTTTCTCCTTTCATTTTCGAGAGCTATTTGTAAATACATTTCACGTAAGTTACATCAAATTTATGTCTTACATTGGATAAGTATGAAAGATAAGTGCAATATGATAAATTGGTGTAGTATATAAGAAAAGATAATTCTCTATTCTTTTTTCCTACATATTAATAAGATATTGTTATTTTCGATAAATTATTCCGTTGAGTCATTTCGAAATGTTATGAGTCAAGGTTCAGTTTTAATAAGTTGCACGAATTAGTGGATTGAACTCGTGTTGTTACAAGTGGTATTAGAGCATGTGCATAAAGAATATGTAATTTATAAACTCAATCCAACACTTTATTCTAACTCGATAAATTATGTAAGATGAAGAGTATTCATGACAAATATAAATTATAAATGTACCTATTTTTGTTGAGTAATAATAGTAGTGATACAATATGCTCTTTAAGATAGGAAAAGAGTGATAATGCCTGTAAGGAAAAGGGTGATAACGCCTGATCTTTAGAATCAAATCAGAAGTGACAAATCTGAAAATACTAATAATTAAGATCTTCAAAATCAGCAAAATTCAGTAATTGTACTATATTGAAGTTTATAGCTTATATTTAAAACTAAAAATACAAGTGTGTTATTCAATTTGTCATCTTATTTTGGAGTAAGTTTTGAATTAAGTGAGAATTCACGTATATTCGATATTGGAATTTATTTCAATTACCTAAATGAATGTTGAAATGGAAACATGACTACAGTTTAATTCATTTCATATAAAAAGTTCAATTCAATAATTGACTTTTATACTTTTATACTTTTCATGTTTTCTTTGTTATTTGAAGCATGAAGAAGGTGATTGAGAGGCATAATAAGCATTCAGATAACCTTCACAAATCGGATTTGCAATCTCAAGAGCTTCAAGTAAGATATTATCTTTCTAGAAAGTAGAACTTAATCAAATGTAAGCAGTCTTCGTCTTATATTAAGGAAATATTTTTGAGACTTGTATACAACTATCAGTATACCTTTTTCTATTTTAAACGAGATCTACATGATTATGCTTGACTGACTCTACTTGACCTAAAAGCATATGCTTTAAAGCTGATAGACAATGGAATATTTGTACATGTATCATGCTCTAACAAATTAAATAGCAAAAATACTTGGAAAATGGCTAATAATAGGTCTCTTTTTATAGCTTGAGAGCACCAATGCCATGTTGAGCAAGGAAATGACTGAGAGAACTCACAAACTAAGGTACATAACTTGCACATAACAACACCACATACAAAAATTTGTGACTTGATTTATGGTCATAGCAGGCAAATGAAGGGAGAAGACCTCCAAGAATTGAACATAGAAGAACTAAAGGAGCTAGAGAAAGTTGTTCAAGGTGGCTTAACACGAGTCCTAAAAAGAAAGGTTCGCTCTCTCTGCAAATTTTGTGTGCTTTTATTGGCAATGGATATTTGTAATTGCGAACTTTATTTTGCAATTCGCAGGATGAAATAATGATAAGTGAGATCAACGGCCTTAAGAGAAAGGTTGGATGGCTAACTCAATATGTTTGAAAAAATAAATTTCTTGTGAATGTGGTTATTACTTACTACGATTTGGCAATGAAATTGACTATGGACTCGATAAAACAACTTGGGCTGAAGTAATTTGACACAGTTGAGGGTTAAGATTGCGTGAGAGAGTAAGCCGGACCCCATTGTTACAAATTGTCTGCAGACCTTTTGGAACTAAGTGTTACACTCTTCGAAATAGTCACTTCCAGAATTCGTCTCGCACGAGTATTATACACATCAAGAAGTTGTGCGGAACAATAGACATAAACCAGTTTATTACATCAAAAATATGAAATTAATGCACAAAATACACCATGAATATACAATATGTGTGTTTACTTAATAATTGGATATAACAACTTGAGAGTGAATTTGTTTGTAGCACAGATTGGGTATGGAAGTTTAGGAGAAAGGTATACGGTTGAAGTCATTGTTTAAGGCTTGGGTTAGTCTTTCTAATCGTCACTTACATCATAATCAACTCTATTATATCAGAACTGAAATTAGTTATATAACTAAGAAACACGTCTCATTCTGTCATAATATTTGAATTACTTGTGATTTTGTTTTTGCAGGTTACCAATCCCTAAACTGAATTTGGAAGAAAGAAAGGATGATTTAAATTCTCTTATTTAAACTTAATTATAAAATTCTTATTTATTCCATATTATTTAAACAAATAATTAAGTTCATGCATGTGTATTTTACAATTTTAATTGCACAGAATATAAATGGATACCAATTGTGATTTATTCTATGGTCCGCTCACTCCATTGCTCATAGAAATCTTGTACCCAAATACATAATTCTGCACCGTCCAAAATAAAATTGATTTATTATTTTTTTCTAAATAAATTTAATTATAATTTGTATTAAAGGCTAACAAAATTTGAATGAGTAATTCAATTGGATTAATTTTAAAGTGCTTTCAGACTCAGCTATTAATTTTGATCTAACTGATTTAACATTGCCTACGTGTCAGTCACGGCGTGTAAATGGTGCCCGTATTTTCCGTTAATATACCTGCTCCAAGTCTCTCACGCCATTTTTGCTTTCTGCATTTCTCTCTCTCTCTCAGATTCCAAATCGTTGAGTTGTTTGATTTGGATCAGCTAGGGCTTCACGGATGAAGAGTACGACGTGATTGTTCTAGGTACCTTAGATCTTAAGGAATGTATTCTCAGCGGTCTTCTCTCCGTCGATGGTCTCAAAGTAATTCCTCTATTTTTCTATGATTGTTTGAAAATTAGGGATTATTATTGCTGTTTTGGAATCTTTGTTATATGAAGGCATTAGTAGGGAAATCGATGTTAGTTATTGGTTGATGTGTGATATTCAGCATAAAATTGGGCAATGTGTGTTTGATTGTTACACAGTGTGTTAGAATTAGGTGAACATCTTGGTTGTATAACTGATTCTAGCGAAACTATGATCTACATTGTTGTAAATAGTTATCCACTTAGATTGCTAGGAACTGAATGGTAGTTTGTGCAGATGTGTGTTTGGAAGTCGCATGCAATATTAGTATGAGAATATCTCGGATATGTTGTTAATTTCGCTGAACCATCAATATCACACAATGATTTATTTCATTACAAATTCATTATTAGCAATTGCTTTGTTAATCATACTTTTAGAGTTTGTATTAGCTTTGTTGATGACAACTCTATAGAAGAATTGTGAATTTCGCTTTATAATTGGAATGTTAAACACCACAAAAATCATGTTTATGTTTGCATATCTCAGCTGACTTAATGTTTTAGTGTCTTATATGTGTTCTGGTTTTCCCATGAGTAAAGGTGCTGATAATAAGTGATGTTTATTGTGCAACTTACATTTCCAGTTTTCACCAATACAAGCTTCCTTAAGAGTTTCTGACTTCACATTCTTCATATACGATTTATAAATTCAAATGAAATTCTTTTGAAACAGGTATTGCAAATGGACAGGAATGACTATTATGGAGGAGAGTCTTCCTCTCTTAGTCTAACACACGTAACACTCTTTCCATTGTTGTTTGTAAGATTCCTTTCGAAGATATCCCTATTTTTATATCCATCCGCTTTTCTTTCTTGATTTTTTTTGGCTATATAGCTTTGGAAGCGTTTCAGGGGAAATGACAAACCGCCAGAAAATTTGGGATCAAGCAAGGAGTTCAATGTTGATATGATACCCAAGGTACTTAAAATTTCATAACATGTGTAAATACCGATATCGTTCTGTCCTTTTCCATCCTTTTGCATGCTTTAGTACTGCACGGTTCCATTATGTTCACCGTATTCTCTTGTAGCACATTGTATTGTGTTTGCGCCACCTGTTTTTCAACCGATTATGTTATTTGCACATATGTTGTACTTTAAGATGAAATCTTTTCTTTATGCTTTTGTAGTTCATGATGGCCAATGGTCGTTTGGTCCGTGCTCTCATCCATACAGATGTTACAAAGTATCTAAATTTCAAGGCTGTAGATGGCAGTTTTGTGTACAACAAAGGGAAGGTGTGACACATTTTAACAATCCTATTCTCTCTCTCTCTTCATATTTGGTATCAAATGAAAATATTAGCCTAGAAGCTTATGTGTGAATATCTTTTTTCTTAGATTTACAAAGTCCCAGCAACAGATGTTGAAGCACTAAAATCGCCATTGATGGGATTGTTTGAAAAGCGTCGTGCTCGTATATATTTTGTTCCTATTTCTTTTCTTCATTAATTTATGAAATATGAGCCTGAGAATATTAAACTCTTACTATTGACTTAAATACATAGGCAAGTATTTACACAATTATATATTTGTTCGGGCTTTGCTCCTCTTGTTTCCTCCCAATGTTTTAGTCACAAAATAAATATCTATCACCTCTCTAAATCAGGAAAAATATCCCAATGTGATCTTCATTGCTAGATTATGCTAATTATTTCTATGCAGTAAATATGGGCTAGAAGATGATACAGTTGATTTTATCGGTCATGCCTTGGCTCTTCATATTGATGATAGCTACTTGGATCAGCCAGCTAAGGATTTTGTAATAAAAATGAAGGTGCTAGTTTCCTCCACTTTATTCTATTTTTTCATGTATTTGTTTTAAGCCCGAAGTTCTTTAGAACATCATTCTTTCCTTAAGTGCGCTTCTTAGTTCTCTGAAGAATATACTTCAAGTTCCACTATGCTTGAAAATTTTCTTAATATTCTTTTAGAGTATGAATATTCCATAATTATCTAAACATTTTTTCGCTGTTTGGTAAAGCTCTATGCAGAGTCCTTAGCACGTTTTCGATGAGGGTCTCCTTATATCTATCCATTGTATTGTTTGGGAGAATTACCTCAGGTATGTTACCATCAGATATTTGCATATGAAGTTAAAACAATCATATGGTGTGACCATCCGTGTGTTGGTAAGGGCTTTTTTAGGACGGCTTGCTACCCGTTTGGATCGGTGGGCCCGAGCCCAATGGCGGGTTCATATGGAACGCCCTAGTCAACACCACAAACGCTTTGTTTGACTACCAACGCGCGGCTCGAAAAGGGAAGTTGGACAGAGCGTTGCAACAGGAACGCCCTGTCCAGTTAAAGGGAAACACCAGGGGTATTTGGCATGGCGGCTTGAGAAAGGGAGTACGTTTGGAGAGACAGGGTGACACCCCAAAGGCAAAAGGGTCTCCATGTCACTCTAAACCCGTTATACTTCGAAATGGGCCTTCAGAGATGTATGCAGATATGATCTTAAAGTCTCTAGGTACCCTAACGAGAGCAAACACACACTAGGCTACCCGTGCCACGTAGTCTCCGTGCAACATGGACGCCCTGTGACTTGTGGGGCGGACACGTGTCAGGAGGCAGGGAATAGTTCAACATACCACCCAAACAAAATATCTTCTATAAATATCCCCCTTTACCTCTCAAGCAGGGGTAATGAAACATTATTGAGAAGATCACCAATACAAAGAAGCCACCATGACCTATGTTTCTTTCACCTACCATGAAACTAAGAATCATTTGAGAGGTCTGGAGGATCAGTCGAGCATATAACTCTGAGAGAGCTGTTACTCGAGTTTCTTTCGCGATATAATAGGTCCTTTCTCTCACCCCTATAGTCTATATTACTCCTGTGACTCTAAACAAATCAATACATCTCCTTTGGTCCCGATAAGACCCGCACCCACAGAAATCTACTGGTTACTAACACCGTGTTTCATTATTGGCAGGGGGTTTCACGGGTGAGGGCAGGTTTTTTTTGAAATTTCATGCTTTA
>JAYMTB010000837.1:0-12508 GCA_036897585.1 Francoa sonchifolia
ATAGTTTTATATTCCAAATTTATAATTATATAAAATTTGTAATTATATTATTATTTCCTTTATTATTCTTTCAAAACTGTTAATTTTATAATTGATAGTTTTAGAATTTTATTAGAAATAATTCTTTCAAAGTCAATAATTTCATTAACCTATAAAAAATAAAAAGTAAATAAAGAGAGAAGAATGGATCACAATTAAAACAAATTGCACATAGTATTAGCAAAAGGGTAATTTTGAAACAAAAAATGGCAAAGGTTTACACTGACCAATTAAATAATATACGTATATTATAATTATTTTTAAGATATTGAAATTATAGTTTTTATAATACCTAAAATACACTTGATTATAAATAAAAATTAATATTTTTTTATTCTATATTCACTCAATTTTCTGTCAAAAGTAAACATTCATATTTTTTTTTCCTCATTCTATAGTTCAATTTTGTATTATTATTTTCCTTAAACAATATTGTGACTTCTCCTTCCATTCAACAATGCTTCTCCTATCCTTCCAATACTCAAACCTCCCAATAAAATTTCACATCTCCACTAGCAAATCTGAAATTTTCCATCCATGGCTACTCAAGAATTTACTTATCATGCATTCTTGAGTTTTACAGGCGAAGATGCGCGCACAGGCTTTACTAGCCATCTCTACACTGCTTTGAGTCAAGCCGGTATCCACACATTTAGAGATGATGATGGAATTGAGAGAGGAGAGAGAATTGATGTTTAGCTTGAGAAAGCAATTTGGAAATCCCAAATATCAATCGTTGTGTTTTCCAAAGATTATGCTTCATCAAATGGTGCTTGAATGAACTTGTCAATATCATGAACTGTAGAAGATCAACCGGACATATGGTTGTTCCGATCTTCTATGGCGTATATCCATCACAACTCAGAAAGCAAACTGGAAGTTTTGGAGAATCACTCGCTAGACACGAAAAGGATTTCAAGAATGAGATGCACAAGGTGAATGAATGGAAATCAGCTCTGAAAGACGTTGCTGATTTGAGAGGGATGGCTTTTCAGCATCGGTAAGTTCCACAAACTGATTATTTTCTTTCATGTCATATAAGTTTTTATTGGTGCAACTTGAATTTGTTGTAAGGTTGGTTAAATCATATGAACTAAAGAAAGAACAATATTGAAAAATAAAGCAAAAAATTTGATTTTTATTTCATGAACTCTTCTATTACAATGCACAAATGAATAATATTTATAGTAAAGTAAAAATACTTGAGTTCCCTACTACTTAACACACTAATTAACACCATTAATATACCAAATATAATCATACAATAAAATTTCATAAATACATATTATACACTAGATAATAATCTCCTTAATAACTCAAAATAAAACACCATTATTTTTGTAACTTCTCAAACAACACTAAGAAAAAATTAAGTTTATTTTTTTCATCTTCCAACATTATCCCTTAAACGTTATTTCTTTTCATGATTCGAAGTAATGTTCTCATCTTGTGAAATAAATCATGTTTGAGAGGTTTAGTGAATATATCCGCAACTTGATCTTGACTCTCCACAAATTTTAGTGTCACATTCTTCTTGGCAATGCATTCCCGAATAAAATGAAATCTAACATCGATATGTTTACTTCAATAATGAAAAATGATATTTTTAGCACGTGCTTGCACTGACTTATTGTCAACAAGAATCTCGGTAGCATATTCTTGTGGAAAATTAAGTACTTTCAATAATCTTCTCAACAAAATAGCATGACAAACACAAGAAGTAATTGAAACATGTTCGAACTCACAAGTGGAAATAGTCACAATTGATTGTTTCTTCGAAATTCATCTTAGAAATAGATAATATATATATATATATATATTTCATGAATTATTGCAGTTCTATAAATTTAGTCTCTAAATTATTATTATTTTTATTTAAAAGATTTGAACTAATTATTTTGAACACTGATTTATCGTTTTGATAAAGAAATAAATCTTTGTGTATTAGGATAAATTTAGTATTGATGTAGCTTTTTTAAAACTATTTTTTAAAATTAATTTAAATATTATTTGATCAAAATGAACGAAAATTAAGCATTTAATAAACTATTGATTAAATTACAGTTGGGTTAGTAGCTTCTCTTTTTAACGAATCATGATCATTTTGATTTCATTTAATAATGCCAGGTGGAGTCCACCAAAATGAATGGGTCCTAAACCCGAGAAGCAACATACATGAAGAAGAAGATTCCAAAAAGCCTTCATGTCAACCTATCCCACTCAAATATTGGTTCAAATCTTATTAGAGTTAAAGTGTAAAAACGTGTTGGCATTATTTTGAAAATACTTCTGCAATTATTCACGATATTATTCGTCGAAATTATTATTTCAATATTTTCGAATCAGAATATTTTGGGCAAATTAACTAAGAAAATTTCTATGGAAAATATTGGGAGAAAATTGATAAATATTATCGAGAAAATATATTCACAATCGGGAAAGGTTTGAAAACAAATTATGGAGAATATTGTGATTATTGCAAGTAAGGAAAAATTGGAAATTGACTGAATATTCAGCCCTCAAATAGTCAATTCGTGATTTATTCACTCTTGATCTTATTAAACGAATTGAAGACGCAGAAAGAACGTCAATGGTGATCCACGTCCTTCTTGATTAAACAAGGTTTGAAGATGCATCTAATTGGTAGATTAAGTACCATTCGATGATGCTAGCAATTGTGTATTGAGCTTTTAACGATTAAAGCGATCATATCTCGACCGAGTGACAGAGGAAACAAAGTGAGTTTTGTTTCTCTTCCTATTTAGATTGTAAGCCGATTATGACATAGGTTGTAAGCGAGAGTCATAATCTGTGTAAGTCCTTAATTGGAGTGTGTAAATCAATTTAAATAGTGGATTGTTGATACTGGGCGAGACCCCATAGACGTCGGTGTGAATACCGAATTGTGTGAACATATATTTTTACGATTATTTTTTTTTTTAATTTCGTTTAACTCTGTGTGTCGCAAACTGTATTACGACACTCTCTGTAAGTACCGATCAGATCTAACAAGAGTGACCGAGTGATTTATGGTTTTGCATGCCATGTTTGATTTTTAGCGATATATCTAGTTGAAGAAAAACTTTTTGAATCTGATAGTAGTTTTTTTCTCCATTTTGTTAGTACCAATAATGATTAGATGTAATCTAATTAATTAAATTTGCAGTTTGATGGGATGAAATTAGAATTAGCGATTTGAGTGGGGGGAATAGAATCAGCCTCTGCTGTGGGCCCTAGCACTACTCTGGATTGTGTCAGACTAGTTCGAATCAAATTGGTAATCTTAGTAAGACACCGTTATTGAAAGAATTAGCAAAGGAATGGAACTGCTGCAGAGCGGTTTGAAAGTGATAGGCGAAGGTCTATCTAATTGGGAAAATTAGTTCGACTCTGTCGAACTTCATGGCAAGTTCTTTATTAATTTTTCTCGCCTCGAAGATGTAAATACTGACTTAGTTGGCCTGAATGGTAATGGCTAAATGTAATTGGAGTCACTTACAATGATCGGAGAAATGACTGTACATAACTTGGCATATGTCCTCACTAAGCCAATTCGTAAAAACTAGTATACAAGAGCTCTCAAATTGTTTTCTAATGTGGACAACCAAACACTTATTTCAATCTTAAATTGCTATCCTATCACACAAAATTACATTGTGTTAGATCTGATCAGTGTAGTGTGACACACAGTGTCGTAACGCAGTGTGAAATACCGTGAGTTAAACACAAATACAGTACAATAAAAGTAAAAAGACACAAACAATTGTTCACGCAGTTCGGTGCTCACACCTACGTCTACGGAGCCTCGCCTAGAAATCAACGTTCTACTATTAAAATTGTTTTAAAGGCTCCAATTCCGACTAATACAGATTTATGACTCCCTTCTACTACTGATGCTGTAATTGGCTTACAATTTAAATAGGAATTAGAAACAAGACTCACTCATTCCCTCTGCCTTCACCCAAGGCATGAAAGTTTCTCTCCCGAAAAGCACAATTAATAGATAACGGATGACATCATGAATACGGCACTTGATCTACCGGTTTGACACATCAAGTTCTTCGTTGATTAAACGTTGTGGTTGAGGATCATCCTTCACGTTCAAGCACTCTCAAATATTATTCATTATGATCTTCCATTCTAATTGGAGATCTGCATATTTGAATCCTCTAACCATCAATCAATTTTTCTCCTTTCCTTAATAAAATTAATCAATATTATTCCAATAAAATCATTCAATAAAAACTTTCCCGAATGGAGAAGTTGCCAAATAAGATTAGTCAATTGTTTCCAAACAAAATCAATATTTCCTAAATATCTAGTTTCCTTAATTCCATAGCTAATATTTTCTGATTGCGTAATATTACGAGAATATTTCCGGCTGATAATATTTTCAGAGTATCTGCGAAAGCATATAAAAAATTGCCAACATCTTTTGATTTAATACCTAGTTTTTATCATGTATACTTGTGTTTCTTTGTGCACAGTCTGAGTATATGTGTACGAGTTTATTGTGTAAACGGGCTCGACCTACTTTTTCCCTTTTATTACTCTCGTTTTGACACCTTTGTCATTTCAATTTGCGTTACTAAGTTTATCTTTAATCCTTTACTATTTTAATTCTTATTACTTACTTTAATTGTTTTAACAAAACATACAGAACGCGCTCACGCACACACGCACGACGCACACATACCAAATAGTTTTTGACAACCAAAAAGATAGCCTTGAAGATGAAGAACATGAGAGACTCATATACATTATACCTTTGAAATTAAAAATGTAGTTCGATTATTAATCCTAATTTTAGTGTCATTAAATTATAAAATTTGGGCCGAAATCCCATATTAAAAAATATTTAAAATTTGCAGCTTTGAGATTTTTAGAGAGAGGTTAATTATGATTATTTATTTCCTAAAAAATCTTACAAAACAATTAATAACGATATTATTCAGATAAATATGGCGTAATACATATAAATATAATATGGAGTAAATAAATCCATTTCTAATTCAGAAAAAAATTATAAAAATAGTTTGATAATGAGATGGATGAATATAAATCACTAATTTAATATTTACTGATCTAGGAGTAAATCTTTGTGCACTAGGATAAGTTTAGTATTGATGTAGTTTTTTTAAACTGCTTTTAAAAACTATTTTGAATATTATTTAACCAAAAAAAAAAACTAAAGTTAATTTTTAGAAAAATTAAGCATTTAATAAACTATTGATTAAAGTGTTTAGATTTGAAAAGACAAATATTAATTATAATAAAACAAAGAGTAATTATGATTCTAAGAAAAAAAAATTAGCAATAAATACATTTTTTCACAAAATGATATTTGTGGTATTTCAAAAAAAGCAATCCCAACTTACTATTAATGATAAGAAATTTGTTATTAATTAACTACACCTTGTCATTTTAATTGTAAAATAACAATTTCTTCTTAAATAGGCAAATGCAGCTCATTTAATGTCAAATCTAAACCATTAAGAATTCCATACACATGTCAAAACTACCCTTTATTACTTTATAAATCTTCTCACTTTTCCATTTCCATAAATTCCAAAACAAAATAAAAACATACACAATCCCCGTCCTCAAGAAACCATGAATCCTTCAAAAATCACCAATTTCCTTGTAATCGGCTTCATTTCTTTACTGATGTATGCATTTGAAGCAAAAGCATCAATCCATGTTTTTGTTATCAACGATTTGGGCGACGATACAACGTTAAATGCTCGTTGTTTTTCGCAAAATGAAGATCTGGGTTCTCATGTTCTTGAAGCTGGTGGGAATTTGAATTGGTTTGCTAAAGATAATCTTTACAGATGCATTTTAAGTGTTGAGAAATATAAACTGAAGAAAAATTTCTCTGTTTTTAACGAAAAACGAGATGCTTCAAAGTGTGGTGATAATACGTGTTATTGGAGAATTAATCGCGATGGAATTTACGTTTATATTAAGAAATATGATGCTTATGAGTTTCGATATGAATGGGACTACTGAATACAAATCTTTGTAATTTTTGGCTTATACAAATATATAATGTCCAACTATATTTATTATCGTTATTGTGGAATGAATGATTTTAGTTTTAAATATAATTGGAATTGATGCACTACAAAACGAATTTCATTTGCCCATGGACATATTTACTACCGGATAATATTTTCTTAGTAAAACATATTTATAGGAATGAAATTTGATAACCGTGAGTAAAAACTCAATTCTTATTATCACTTTATAAACTGTTACAATTTACCTCTATTATTATCTATAAAAACTTATTTATACTAATACTATATAAGTTTTTTGTTGGAATAAGTCTGAATTCGATACCAACTGTTAGAAATCAGATAGTAAAACTATATAATAACTTGACTTGCTTATTAGAGTTTATACCGACGGTTTTCTAAGATTTATTAACGGTTTGTATGTGTCAGTAAAAAGTTTACTTAGGAATCATTTGTTTCATTGTGAATTATAATTTCAATTATGAATTTGAATTTTTGGTTAAATTTCAAATTTTGTACAGATTCATTATTTTCTTTATTATTTATTCAAAAATTTTAATTTTATAATTGTTAGTAGATAAGTATTGATACTTTTACAATTTTATTAGAAATAATTCTTTCAAAGTCAATAATTTGATTAACCTATTAAAAAAAATAAAGAGAGTAAACAATGTATCACACTTCAAAAAAAAGAATTGGAGAGCGAGACTTATCGCATATTAATATCTATAAACTTTAGAACTCATTATCATATTTCTTAGAAGGTCGGGGTTGTCCAGTCTTTAGTTATATTAGTGCTTGTTGTTTTGCACAAATCTTTTTGAATTATATTTGTGCTCGTTGTAAGCACAGGCTTTTGGTGGGCTTTTATACTAGTTTAGTTATAACACATATTTTAGAATTAAATGATATATATTTTGAGACTCTTTTATACGGATTTAGTGTAACACGTATAGTAGAATTAAAGAATTCAGATGATTTAATAAGTATAATAAAAAAAGAATATACATACATACATATATATACATACATACATATATATATATATATATATATATATATTTTGGAGAACTTAAAGGTTGCACAAGTCTGTTTGACGTCCACGATTCCATTGGAGAACTTCAACAACTTGTTTTCTTGAATATGAAAGGATGCAAAAGTCTCAAAAGACTTCCAGCAAAAATTAGTATGTCAAACTCTATTGAAATACTTATTTTATCCGGCTGCTCCAAATTTGATCAACTACCAGAAATACAGAACATGAAATCTTTGGTTGTGCTTCTTCTAGACGGTATTGCGATAAATCAAGTACCATATACTTCTACAATTATGAATTCACTTAGTCAATTATCAATGAAGTCGTGGTCACCTAATCTCCTTCTACCTTGGCTATTAGGAAGAAAAAGTCCCCACTTCGTAAATTCCTCTTTTTCAATTTTTTCACCCTCTTTAGTAAGCTTAAGTCTAGCTAATTGCAATATATCAGATGATACAATTGTTGGTAATCTTACTAAGTTACCCTTATTGAGAGTTTTAGAGTTAAGTGGAAATCTGATTCGTTCCATACCAGAAAACATAGTTAGCCTTACTAAGCTACTTGCCCTTATTGGGAGTTTTGATAAAGTTTGCAATCAATCTTGTATTTGAGCTAGAAAATGAGACTTCTGAAGAAAATAGAGACCATCTTCAACAAACAACTCATTGGAAGTTGAGTAGCAGTAAGTATAAGATTGGGATTATATGCCACAATAGTGGGTGGCTTGGTTTACTTAGAATATTTAGTGTTACAAATGACAGTAAAAAATAGCTTTTTTATTTTTATCTAGAACAATCTTCCGGTATAATTTCTAGTCTATTGTCTACACAATTCAAAAATACAATGTAATTCTTCTCTCATGCTATCATAGCCAATTATCCGGTCATAACTTGTTATTATAATAGAATTCTTTGAGCTCCTACGAGATCGTGTGTTGTTAACACCGTATCCCAAATCTCGCCCGAGCTTCCATCCAAGTTTTATCTTTGTTGACTCTCTATCACGATTCTGACTCGCTTCCACTACTGTTACATTGTGTTTTAATATGTCCTATAATTATTATTTGTTCTAATTTTTTTCTCATAAATTGGGTTATAATGACTAATATTACTTATAGTTTACTTACTACATTAACTGAAAATATTAATTTAGATAAAGAAAAATATTATTATTTAAAAAGTCTTAAAAATACTTATGTGGGACATGGCCCCTGCTGGGACGGCCTGGCTCCACCCCTAATTGAAGGGAATTTCACATTCTTGGAAATGTTTAAGAAACTTAAGTTTTGGATGTGGTAATATGGAAAATGATGATTTGAAGTCTTATGCATATTTACGTCACATTTTCGTATTACAAATGATATTAGAATAGTTAGCTGGATTATAGTGTCGAGCTGGCTACAGTTTAAATCAAATACTATATCGCAAAGCAAAAGTGAGAAACATTTATAAAATTTAGGGGACTAAATGCTACACTAGGATGTAGTGAAAATCACCTCTAGAACTTTTATGAGTCACATTTAGAATCTTACACATTTAGTGAAAATGATTTTTAAATATTTGAGTGAACACGACGAAAGCATTGTGTTTTTCATTGGACAAGATTATGAATTTCACATCGAAAAATATGAAATCAAAATGTTTATTATAAAATTGGGGTCTAACTACTACCTAAAAGTTTGGGCTCAAGTATTTTGGATGATGAGGATCTAATAGGTTATGTGGGACGGTTGACCAAACTCGGATACATATTAAAAATAGAATATTTTTTATAGTTTAAATGAATTATGGTTATGATATTTTTCTTAAAATATTTGAAGGGTATAGAGAAAAGTAGAAGGCTGACATATTAGCTCTTTACATTTGAATTTAATTCAGTCCATTGAACACACTAATATATGTTATAGGGGTGTTCATGGGTTGGGTTGGGTTGAGTTTCCTATAAAATATTTGAAGGGTACAGAGAAATGACTAAATATATTTTTATCAAAGGTTTTTATTTTTATTTTTGAAAGTCAATTGGACTATTTGTTACACAGACAATAGTTTAGGGGGCTATTTGTTACATAAACAATAGTATAGGGGGTCAAAGGTATTGAAGCCTATTTTTTTTTTCACGTGTCTTTGTGATTTGTCAAGTGTATCAATTTTTATGTCACGTCAGAAGATTAACGGAATGATTAAACGGAGAATGACGGCAAGGGAGTAAAAATATAGTGTAGGGGGCTATTTGGGACTTTAGAAAATTAAGGGAACTATTTGTTAGACAGACAATAGTTTAGGGGATCAAAGTATTGAACCAAAAAAAAAAAAATAATAACAAAATAAGGGAAAATGTAATAGTGGCTGGAATTGGACTAGGTTGGGGGAAGTATAAAAAGTGGGTTGTATGGTTTGATCTGATTGGTTTGGATTAAAAAGGGTTTAGATTGGATTGTAACTTATATTTAATAATCTGAAAATCAACCCCAACCAATCCAATCCGAAGCCTCGGATTAGTTTGGGTTCACGGACTTACCCAATCCGCGAACATCCCTAGATATTATTCTAAATATATTAATTCTTAAAATTTTTAACTAAAAATAGGTAATAAAAATTTCGAAACCAAACGTCCACGTTTAACTTTCGGTTATTGTGTAAAATTTTATATTTAGGGATAAAAAATTATAGCATATGACATAAATATTAGGTTCATTACTCTAAAATTTTTTCCAACCAAACAAAAAAAAAATTCTAAAAATTATGTTTAATTAAAAACGAATATGACTTACATTTACAATGAAAGAGTTTGTAGAACACAAATTCAATAATTTCCTTTATTCTTACTAAGGTAATATATATAAATGGTCCATTAACTATTACGCTTTTATAAATTTAGTACCTAAACTATATTTTTAGTGTTTAAAGGACTTGAATTAATCATTTTGAATACTCATGGTCTACCATCAAATTTCGTTAAACATCATACATGACATAAATTTTTTTTTTTGCAGAAGCACGTGAGAAGAATGAACTTTACTTAACTCTAAGGTACAAATCAGGTGCTTCCCTAAATTTTTTCCCCCTAAGCTTAAAAAAAAAATTGGACAAAATATTTGGGCAATCTGAAATTCTCATCATTTGGGTTGATCTAGGGTTTAAGAAGGTTCTCTAACTATTGTGGTACTCATTATTATTGTAAATTGCTCACGGTTATTGTCGATAGCTTAGTACCCTCTTTAACATGATGTTTCATGATTGCGTAGCAGCAAAGACGATATTATTATTGTTGCGATTAGAACTAGTAACTCTAATGGTGGAAAAACAAGAACTATAAATAACTGCATTTAGAGAGTTTTTTAAAGGTTTTAGAGATCAAATTGAGAAGTTAAACATGATGGTGGAAAAAGGAAAAAGAAGATGAAGAGATTCAGGGTTGAATTTTGGATCAGAAGAGAAGCACCTTTGGTTGCAAAGCTCCCAGGTTTTTTTTTCTTCAACCACTAATAGATTTGAATCATTTTTCACATTTCTTTACCTTTCTCTATTTTTATTCCCGATTTTTCAAAAAAAAATTATTTTAATAAAATTTGTCATTTTTTAATTGAAGTTTACGGAATTTGAGAAGGAATTGAATGGTAGACCACGACTATCCAAAATGATTAGTTTATATCCTTTAAAAGCTAAAAAAATAGTTTAGAAATTAAATTTGTAAAAACGCAATAATTGAAGGACCATTTATATATATACCCCTTATTTTATTATACTACTTAAACTTTTGTGTTTTTACAAACTCTTCAATACTTTTAATATGCAAATTTCAATAAAATAATTATCACACAAATCAATGAATTGCCCAATTCTCTATTTTCACCCAATTAACCTATCAAAACTATGGTAAAATCCATCTTTTAACACCACCCAATTTATATATGCATGATTTGCATCTCTATTTGGTTCAAAAGCATGCCATAAACCTATCTTTGAGCCCCAAAATGCACTACAATAACTCATATCAATTTGTTCAATCAACCATGCAAATGTATCATTAACTTCTAATACCCTCTCCCCATGATCCATACCTTTCTCTTCGCAATGAATTGTCAATGGTTCTGATCCCTTAGGCAATCCATTTTGAACATGCACAATTGGATTCTCATTTTCTTCAAGTATTTTTTTGGAGATGTGCTAATAATGAAGAAACTAGCAAGCATAAAGAGATGAACAAAATAGGTCCTTTGAGTCATTTTTGTGAGAATAATGGTGCTATATTTTGTTCATTTTTTTTTATAGCTGGTTAAATATTAATGACTATTGAACTTGGATTCACTATTTTAAGATGGTTTTAATAATTATGTTTCATATTGCATGTATTTCATTAATGGAAATTTCTTAATCGTGACGTTTGTAAAAGATTAGTTAATGCAAATAATTTACTTTGGAATTTTCATATAAATTTTTCAATGAACAGGGGTTTTTAAAAATCGTGAAAAACACAAAGTTTTAAATAGCTTTAAAATTACAATAATATCAAACTTGCTCAAACTTTCATATAACATGAATTCAAAATTAGAATTGAAAATTGACTGTTGTATAGTTTATGTAGGGATTTTCAAGGAAATTTTATCCTTCGACGTCTTTCAGAAAATTCACTTCCTACTCGAAAATAGGTTGGAAACCCTAGAATGGCTATAATGCATATGTTGATTACATTTACAGTATATAGTGTATCACGTCGAAATATTATTGGATTTATTTTACAGTTCAAGAAAATCTCATTATGAAATTGCATCTAGGACATTATTTATTATTCTTCATGAATAATGCACCTAAGCGTTGTGCAGTACCCCGCTATAAGTTCTATCCATATATGTCCTGATCACTGAATTATACTAGATCCAATTGCATTTATTATTAGAAGAATAACCTAAATCAATGTGTCATTATCACGTCCAGAGTTAATAGAAAGTGAAAAAATAAATGTGTATTCTTGATAGATTGATTCTCATCATTTTAATTCTTCTATCTTCTACAAGTATTATAACAGAATGATCATTTTCAAGGATGAAAATAGTGAAAGACGAGATTTCATATCGAGATGAAAAATTGTTTGCCAATATGTTTATATAGAAAAAGAAACTGCCAAGAATTATAATTTAGATTTTTCTCTTACCGTTTGGACGAAGAATTTTGATTTACATTGGGATTTCAAAAAGTAAAGAATTTGAAAATATAGTCATTTAAATTCTGCATTTTTAGTTTATTTTATTTGGATAACTAATGGAACTTTTAAAATCCGTAAAATTTTATTAGTTTCAAAAATAATTTTTGGGCATTTCAAATGCTTTTGTTTAATAATTTGATTATGTGTAAATATTTTTTATAAAAAACAAAAAATTTAATTAATGTAATCTATTATTTATATATATCTTTTA
>JAYMTB010000838.1:0-12504 GCA_036897585.1 Francoa sonchifolia
TATGGGCTGGCTTATGTGGTCCACCACCATATGCATTTCACTTCATTTTTCTGTAGAGACAGATCATAAAGGGAACATCACACCCCATAAAGCCTTCACTACCAATCTATAACTAATAAAACCATATCTATTCTTCTTAGTAAAAAGAAGAAAAGGCCCAAATATATATTATTCCCTTCAAGTGGTAGAACTTACTTTTCTAAACCAAGAATCAGTTTTAGTCTTCGCTGACTGAGCAAGTTCAAATTCAACCTACTGGTTCATACAAACTGATGAGTTCAAATTCCAATTTTTCAAAATGTTTAAGTTCAAAGTTCGTGAATTATAGAAATGACATGTTCTAGAGGTGACTCCACTTGCTCCCGTGATATGTAACCTAGACTCGCATATCAATAGCTACAACAGTCTAACCTGATCAAACGCTTTGATATATTTGTTAAGACCGAGCTGTCCTAAATGACCTATTGAGACCAGGTGTCAATCCCAGTATCTTAAAATACTTAAACCAACTTGTTTTAATAACAGAAAGACTCAATCTTATAAACCTATATTAAACTCACAATTTTCTGATATGGGGCACAATATTACACCATGTATCCTCACTAATATTAGCTAGCTTAATACAACAACAAAATATTTTACTAGTCAACTGTAATTATAGCATTTCAACAATATTGCAAAATGGGTTTGCTTTATTGATGATTGCACCTAATTGGAATAATTTCAAATTGTTGAAGCTGGCAGTTGGTGAGTGTTCATCATTCCCTTTGTACTGCAGATAAATGCTAAGTGAGCACTCACCTTAAGTCGGTACCAACTTTGCACCAAATCTTTTTATAAATGACTGTTTGTTTGGAATGAACGGGGACAATGAGAATGAGATTTCATTATTCTCATTTTCATTCTATTTCCTTTTATCTCATTGATTTATTTGGTTTACTAACGAATCGGATTCCCTAATGAGCATAAGGGAATGGAGTCTCGTTCCATCGAGCAATCACATTCCCATTCCCCATAAAATATCCAAACACATCAATGAAAAGAATGAAATCTCATTCTCATTTCTCCCAAACAAATATGAACTTAATTAAATGACATCACAAAAAATAATTCTATAGTTGTATTAGTGTATGCATTGTATTGTTTCCAAATTAATTAATATGTTCTAAATATAAGAATCATATATGAAACATATGTTCATGAACTTCAAAGATATTATGCTAGAAGCAAAGAGAAATCAACTTTGCTAAGCAAGATGTAGAAACTTAAACTTTGTTATATTTTCTTAGTTTTAAAAAATTATTGATATATATTTTTGTTATATTTTCTTTTATTTGCTCAGAATACCCATTTGCAAGAAATTTCCTAAATTTTGGACTAAAGATGATCAAGAAAATGAATCCTCAACTTCATCTTTGTAAGAAATGATATGGTTTGACCAACCCGTGGATCATGGGTTTAGAAGCCTATGATAGGCTAACCTGACCCAGTGGTTGCTGATGGTTACCGTCAGTTACCCAACTGCCCAACAAATGAAAATCAAATTTTCATTTTCACGTAAAACGAACATTTTCCCGAGAGAGCAGAAATGTTGCACAAAGTTGGTTCCGATTTTGAATGCCAGAGTTTATTGAGTGTTGTGATTGTTGTGATTAAGAGGATACATTATGATTTTGTGATTGTATTTCGACCAGTGGTATTAAATCTGAATGAATTTGGAAAGAGATTTCGAGTAATTTTTCGCTATTATTTAAATAGCGAATTTGTGTTTTTGCAAATTTGATAAAAATTGGATATTGTATCTTAAGTGACTAGAAAGTACTCGTAAATATCCTTCAAATGGCACTAGTCTCAAAATTTTTGGACACAAGTAGAATTTATTATGAATTTTCAAAGTTTTCTAGAAAATGTACGATTACCAAATATTTTATGTAACGTATCTTAGTGTGATCCCATATTTGAATTGATCACTCTTTATCAGATAACATTTTAACCACGTTCTAACTCACGTTGTCATAACTGAATCACTCTGCCCATATCTTCCTAACGTTTTTTATGGAAAAATGTTTTTTAAGAATAATATATATAAAATGGAGAGCTCATCTAAACTTTTACACCATCTCTCGTGAATTTTGTTTAGGCTTGGAAGCATCCAATTTTATACACAAAATTTTAGTTTGTTGCAGCTCAATTGAAACGTCAATGGCTAAAGGTATACGACTGATCCTTTCTCTTTTTTTCAGCTTTAATGTTAATGCATGATTTTGTATTTTCATGTATGCTTTGGATCATATGATTTATGTTTGATATCAGAGCTTCAGTTTATCCTCTGCCTTTTCGTTTTTAGTCTTTGAATTTTAGTTTTGAATAGTCCATAAAAATTCTAAAAATGGCTGAATTCGTTTTTGATATTAGAAATTATTTTAGGGCAATTTTTTAATGCAATTGGATGCTAGAAATCTATAGATTATTGAATTCTAAGAATTTTGATGATTGAAACGCTAAAAATGAAATCATGTAGGCATAGAAAATGTCGGGTCAGGCCGTCTAGAGGAAGAAGACGACTCAAAACGACATGTCTTTTGAAAGTAGAGAAAAACAGTGTTTAAGTAAAAATGACTTCGTGTTTTTGGCGGAATATTTTGGTTTTTAAATTTCTGACCCAATTTTAGGGCATTTTTTGAGAGATTTCTCGAGTAAGGGTATTTTTGTAAATACAGTATAAAATTTTCAAATAATTCAATTTTTGGTATTTTTGCAAATTTAGTAACTGGGCCATTTTTTTTGGCAAATCATATGCAATTTTGGGAATTTGCATTTAAGGACCTTATCTATTATTTCTTTACACAGATAGGTTATTTTGGCATTAATTTTTGAATTTTGTGCATAATTAATTAATTGTGCGTATTCTTTATTTTTAGTTATATATTGCATGCAATTTTATGGATATTTTATGAACATAAAATTAAATATCTAGTGATTTATATAATTTAATTAATTAGAGATTAGTCACAACACCTTTAATTATATTAAATTATATATTAAGAGAATCTATATCACATATAGAATGACATTAATTGTAATTAATCACATTAATATAATTAATTTTATCCCACAATTTTTTTTATTATATTAATATAATTGATTATGATGAAATAACAAATTATATTTCTTAGTTTACTCACATGAATTAAGAAAATGAACATAATTGGCTAGTTTTATCATAAAGTAATTATGAATATATTTAAATTAGAAACTTAGCCGACATGTAGTTTTTATATGTTATTTTTATTCATAATTTGGCATGATTTATATTGGTAAATTATGATTTGTTTTCATTTGCCTTAAGATAATGACATAAGCATGTATATTTTATTATTTATGCAGCATCACAACCAATGAATATCTCTGACTTTAAGTGTGACATTCCTGAACTAAGGGGTGATAACTATAAGGTTTGGAAGGAGTTAATTCTTCTTAAATTAGGGTGGATGGACGTTGATTATGCAATTCGGAAAGAAGAACCACATGAAATAACTAATACTAGCATTAAAGAAGAAAAAGATCTTTATGAACGTTGGGAGTGATCCAACTGCATAAGTGTTATGTCAATAAAGACCAAACTTTCTGCTAGCATATGTGGTTTTGTTGAGCAGCATAGCAATGCTGGGGCAGTACTGAAGGCCATTGACGAACAATTTGCGTCTTCAGAAAAGGCACATGCCATGACCATGATTATGCAGTTAACATCCTTGAAGTTGACCACTGTAAGAGTTGTGCGTGAGCACATCATGAAGATGAGAGACATTGTCGTTCAACTCAAGAATCTAGAGGTGGATATACTTGAGTAATTCCTTGTGTACTTCATCTTAAACACACTTCCATAGCAGTATGGACCTTTCAAAATCTTTTACAACACACATAAGGAAAAATGACCAATCAATGAACTTTTGACCATGTGTGTTCAAGAGGAAGGGAGGTTGATTATGGAATTAGGAGAGAGTCTCATTTGGCCATGCAAGGAAAGAACAAAGGCCAAGCTGACATCAAGGAAAGGATAAAATACTTCCCCAAGCTGACATCAAGAAAGAATCTAAATGCTTCTTCATTAAAAAGAATGGGCATATGAAGTAGGATTGAGCTAAGTTTAAGACCTGGCTTGAAAAGAAAGGTAATCATATATATTGTGTCTGTTATGAATCTAATATGGTAGATGTAAGTCATAACACTTGGTGGATTGATTCTGGATCTACAATCCACATTTTGAATCACTTGTAGGGCTTTCTAAACCACATGAAGGTAGTGAGAAGTGAACAATGCATTTATTCAGGAAACAAGATGCAGTCGCATGTTGAAGCTATTGGAACATGCAAATTAGTTGGTAGCAGTTATGTTTTAGATTTAGAAAAGACGTTTTATATTCCAAGTTTTTCTAGGAACTTGATTTCAGTCTCAAGACTTGTACCTTTGAGATATTCATTTAATTTTTCTGATATATCTTTCAGTTTATTTTACAAATCTGATATTGTTGGGAATGGTATTTTGTCTAGTGGTCTTTTTCGTATTAATTTACAAAACAATGCCTTTCAAAATGCGATGCATGTTCATGATAATACTGGTATTAAACGTTGTGTTATGAATGAGGATTCCTCTATGTTATGACATCGGAGATTGGGACATATCTCCATAGAGAGGGTTACGAGATTAGTAAATGATGGTGTACTTAGTACTTTGGATTTTACTGATTATGATACTTTTATGGACTACATAAAGGGAAAGCAGACCAACAAGTCAAAGAAAGAAGCCAAGAGGAGTACAAAAATATTAAAAATCGTACAT
Organism: Francoa sonchifolia; assembly: GCA_036897585.1. Taxonomy (NCBI): domain Eukaryota; kingdom Viridiplantae; phylum Streptophyta; class Magnoliopsida; order Geraniales; family Francoaceae; genus Francoa; species Francoa sonchifolia. The sequence continues at coordinate 4,840 of JAYMTB010000838.1, forward strand.
ATAGACATTTGTTAACCAGATATGGACACATATGGTCAGAAATACTTCATCTCTTTCATAGATGATTACTCACGTATCATGTATCTCTACATGCTTCAGAATAAGCACGAAGCATTAGATGCCTCTAAGGTATTTAAATCTGAAGTAGAGAAACAATGCGAAAAGCAAATTAAGATTGTGAGATTAGATAGAGGTGGAGAATATTATGGTAGATACACTTAAGATGGACAAGCACCTGGTCCATTTGCGAAGTTTATTCAAGAGCATGTGATAGTTTCCCAATACATCATGCCTGGTCTTCGGACTAGAATGGTGTACCAGAAAGAAGAAAATCGAACATTATTGGACATGGTGCGGAGTATGCTTAGCAACTCTTAAGATGACAATTTCCAAGTGCTTGTGGATTGAAGCTCTTAAGATGACAGTGTACATATTAAATCGAGTTCCAACCAAGGCTGTCCCAAAGACGCTATTTGAGTTATTTAAAGGTTGAAAACCGAGTTTGCAACATGTACTCATTTGGGGATGCCCGTCACATGAAAATAAGCTAGACCCAAGGACCATTTGTTGGTATTTCATTGGATGTTGAACGGTCCAAGGGTTATATATTTTATTGTCCATCTCTTACTACTAGAATTATGGAATCAAGAAATGACAAGTTTCTTGAAAATGACTCGATCAGTGGGAGCAATCAATCTAGGAACTTCTTTCTGAGAAAGATCATTCAGATACCCAACCTTCCACCTCAAGTATAAGATTGGTTGTTGTTCATAACACCCCTCCAGCTCAACATGACACGTAATACATTGAAGATAATACTCGTTCTAAGAGGACTTATCGCCATGATTCATGTATTTTATTTCTTTTCTTTTAAGCATAAAGTTTCATGGATTTGATATGAAGAAATGTTGGGATCAAGTGGGAGAATGTAACATTTTATGTAACGTATCTTAGTGTGATCTCATATTTGAATTGATTCCTCATTTATCGGATAACGTTCCAACCCACGTTGTCATAACTGAATCACTCTGCCCACATCTTCCAACCCATATTTGAATTGATCCCTCATCTAAGCTTTGACACCATCTCTCATGAGTTTTGCTTAGGTTTAGAAGCATTTCGTTTTATACACAAAATTTTTAGTTTGTTGCAGCTCAAATGAAACGTCAATGGCTAGATGTATGCAACCAATCATTTCTCTATTTTTTTGTGTTAATATTAATGCATGATTTTGTTATTTTATGCATGCTTTGGATCATATGATTTACATACCAGTGCCAGTGAGTCAACGTGAAATGATGTCAGCACGTGTGGTTAACCAGCATGACACACATGCTCGCATGACCACCACACTTAGCTTTTTGGGGTGTCACATGAGGGCATATGCTTTCCCGAAGTCAGTTTTTGTGACCTAGTTTTTCATTTTCAGAAGTACTGTAATATTTCGAGAAATTTTTTTATTCACAAAGAATAAAAAAAAAATCACGTAAATTTCATCTTCGATCGAAAAATTTATGAAACCAGTGGTCATTTACTCGTATTACCGCGTTCTTTCATTTTAAAACTAGTTTGTTGACACTTAGTTTTTTTTATTCATACTAGCATTATAAATTATGTGATATGAGGTTTACGTTTGATGCATACTTGTCTATGCCTTGTCTATGCATGTTTATAGATAAAAAGTATGAGTTCAAATGAAATAGTTTTGACTTATGTGAAACATCCTAATACTATAAATGATCATATTGAATACAAGTTGGAGTGATACAATTTCTTTACTTTCGAAGCAGGAAAACTTATAATTCCATGAACTCAAAGGGACACTTTATTGTGTTCTTTGCCTGGAGATTGGGATTATGAAAAAGAAATGATCTTGAATTCTTAATGAGTCGGTTCTCCATATGAGACGACGATTACATTATTTACTTATATTGCAAGTAAGCTTGGGCATTTGGGTGAGCGCCTATTGGCTAGAGCAGTCATGCAATCTACCATGCTTTCACTGCACACCAATTTTTGAAGTACTATGCATGCTAGTGCAACCAGAAAATTTTTTTGGCAAGGGAATGTCACGGAGTGAGTTATTAAGAGGGCAAACATATCTTAGTTCCCAAATTTGTGTGACTATAATGGTAGTTACCCTCCTGCATACTCTGGTGCTAGGATAAGCCTTTACGTTATAGTTTTTATTTCCTTTGAAGCACGTTACAACTATGATGGTTATTGTGGAACAATGTTTTAGTTTCTTTAAACAATTTGTTTTATGTTTATTGTAAATATAAGTTATGTTAATGGATGTTTACAATTTTATTATATGTGAAACATGTTGAATCAATGTGTTTGCCCAATAAGAGTTTAAAAGTAGAATTATGTTTGAATTCTCACATTTGATAGGTTATATTGTTTGTGCAACTAGAATTAAAATGAAAATTTATACTACTAGTCATTGTGAGATGATTGGGAGCAGAGCGAAATTTTGACTTCATAGCTAGTAGTGAGTTGTTTTATTTTAATTGCTAATGCAGCAAAATGATTAGAATGCAATTAACATATAAATAATCCTAATTATTGCAATTACATTATCCTTGTAGCTTATAAAACCATGGCTACTACTAGCAAGAGCATTATGGCTGAACTAAATTGAGGAGAGAAACTGAACAGTGAAAACTACGAGAGGAGGGGCAATTCAACTCAACACAAGCGTGCAAGAAGCCTTAACTATATGGAAATGAAAAAATAACATTGTTCGTATCACGTTGCTAAGTACATGCAAGATGATATAATGTTTGGATTCGAAGAGTATGACACGACTCGAGAGATATGGAATGTTCTTATAGAGAAGTTTTGGGAAACTTGTACCATAAAAAAACTTCACAAGTTTGAAAATTCTAAGAAATGAGAAAGTCGTACGATGCGTCAACATCTGAGGGAATTGTCAAACATGATAAGGGAGTTAAACAATGCTAATCATGTCCTTCTGACGAGTTGCAAGTGCAAGTTGTACTGAGACACTTCCACATGACTGGGAACATATGATTCTGAACTTAACGCACAACGACAACATCAAGTCTTTTGATGATGTTAGACATCATCTTTAGTTGGAATATGAGCACTTAGCGGCTGCTAAATCTACTCAATAGGCATATGTAGTTGAATCTATTTCACAGGGAGCAAGAAAGTTCAAGTGTGAAAAAGTGACCTTCCAAATAGTGGAAGGAATGAAGGACGAATGCCTAAATATTGAAAACACTAAGTAGTAAAAAAGATATTTGCATGGTGGAAAGAATGGGAAGAACAAAGGCAAGTTGAGTTGGTACAATTGTGGCATGCAAAAGCATTTCATAAGGGATTGCTCACAACAAATGTATGAATGAAAAAATTGTGAGAAACTAGGTCATTTTCTCGTGCTTGCACTGAGCAAAGAAATGTATTACCCTACTCAATTCTTGTAACTCATGCATACAATTCTAGTGTGCATTGTTTACTAAATTCTATCAAACATGGATTGTAGACTCAAGAGCCACCGACAATGTAGTTAGAGACCGTGAAACATATGTGGAGTGTCATTGAGTACCTATTGGATCAAGATGGATATATATAGGAAACAACTCCAAGGTTGAAGTTATAAGAATTGGTACTTGTAAGCTTATAATGCATGGTAACAAGACCTTTTACCTACACGATGTCCTTCAAACACCTAACATTCGCCAAAACTTGACCTATGTTATTTATCTTCTAAATTTAGGCTATTTATTGAATTTCAATGGTACTGTTATGTATATTCGCCTTGATGACATTTTTTGTTGTTCAGGTTATTTAGATAAAGGTTTCATTGATGTTATGTGCTATGGTTCATTGTTTATGAATTCTTCTAGCAATATTAAAATAGATACTGATATATGGCATGGGTAATATAGGCTGAACAAGTTAGCTAGAGAAGACCACTTGCAAACACAATCTTACCCATATGTGAATACTTCTTAGGCAAAAAAGCAATGAGAAAACCATTTGGAAGGCTCTTAGGAAGAAATTCGATTGCAGCTTATTCACTCTTATATTTGTGGACTAATAAATGTGAGGGCGAGGGATCTCTTGGCTCTATGAATGCCTCGGAAGTTTGATGAAACTAAGCATGGTAGTGTGGAGATCATCTACCTTTTTTGGAACCCTTTCCATCGGCTTCCTCCGCCCTTTGTTCGAGCCAATCAAAACATTCCCTACCGTCCGGCATTAGTACCTTGGTTAGTTTGATCCATCTATCCATGGTATTAAGGAGATCATGAGACTTCTCTCGAGTCTTCTCTTTTACTTAATGTGATCCACCTTGCTTTGGTTGAGGCTCCTTACCTTTCTTCTTCCACGTTTGACATCCTGACCCTTTGCACAAGCCCAAACTGTAATGGGCTTAACTTTTTCTTAAGCACATTGTACGGCCTTTAGCTCACAAACTCTTTTGAGTTGAGCTAAGTTAAGCCTTGTTGCTATAAAGAAACTAAACCAAACAAGAAAGAATAGAGAGAAACACAAGGCTTGGATGAAAATATACAAATGAGTCTTTTATACTAGAGCACCAATACAACCAAGGGCTAAGATTAATCGTATAGTTATGAATTATTTCCATATTTACAAGGGTATTCTCAATCCATATTCCCACTCTAGAATCTTATTTTCTTGGAGGGGTACAAGTGTCTAGATTCGTTGAATATGTAGAGTATTCCCGACTTTGAGAGAGTTTGGTGTCACATAGTCGCTCTATCACAATCACTTTGTTATTAACCCGCTAGACAAAAGTAGGCTGCATGGCGTGCCAACAAGGAGTATATGTGGAGTGGGGTGACAAATGCGTGACTGAAATTGAGATTTGTGATGTAAATTTCCTAGAGAATGATTTTTCAAGTAAAGAAGACGTAAGAAAGGATGAAGTATTGTACAAAATGTAAGAATTGGAAGTGGCTGAACCCGTCCATGAAAATGAGAAAATGGAAGCAATTTTTAAATCTCATGGAGCTAGTGGGAGCTATGACCAAATACTATTGAATACTAACCCTCTAGCGTCTCCAACACAAAAGACCAAACGTGGAAAGATTCTTTGTTATCATTTCGAGATTGATTAGGATGCATTAAGGGTAAGTGCTCTTGATGCAAACAAACTTCGAAGCTTTCGAAATGATCATATCATCTACTAGGAATAACTGGAATAAAGCTATGTTGGAAGAAATGGAGTCTAGGAGGACTAAGCAAATTTGGGACTTGGTTGATCTTTCACTAGGGCAAAAGGCCATTCGAAACAAATAAGTTTTGAAGGTCAAATGCAAAGCGGATGGTTCCATTGACAGATTTAAGATTTTTCTACCAGCTAAGGGTTATACCTAGAGAAGGTATAGACTACAAGGAAACTTTTTCCCCGGCACTAAGATTTGTCTCAGTTTGTTTCATTTTCGCCATTGTAATATACTTTAATCTTGAACTATCTCAAATGATGTTAAATCATTTTTTTCAACGAAGAATTGGATGAGAAAATCTATATGCAAAGTATGCAAGGTTAAAAGATTCATATACGGTCTCAAAGAAGCGCCGACACAATGGTACTTTAAATTTCATCAAGCCGTCATTAGTATTGGTTTTATGATGATTGAAAAAGACCAATGTGTTTACATCAAATGTTCCAAATGTTATATTATGATCTTGTCATTACATGTTAATGACATTTTGCTAGCTAACAATGATAGAAAAATGATTGACACTACTAAAGAATGATTGTCATGGAACTTTGAGATAAAAGATATGGGCAAAGCAGAATATGTGTTCAGTATTAGAATCTTTAGGAATCGTTCAATCTTTAGGGATCACACCTAAACGAGTTATTGAACAAAATCCAAATGCACAATAAAAAACCCATTAACACCCATGTAGCTAAAGATGAGAAATTAGGTCAAAACGATTCTCTTAAGACACAAGAAAATGAACAAATTTCCAGAAAACCTTATGCAAATGCGATAGATAAGTTAATATATGTAGTCATGTGTATATGGCCAGATATTGCATTGCAAAGGATTAATTGGTTGTTTCCAAGTGAATCCATAATCAATCATTGGGAAGAAATTACGTATCATTGGTTCAAAAACACATATGAAAGGTAATTGTGTATATATCGACTTGCTAAAGATCAAGATGGGATCCAAGAAGATTGACATTTAGATTGCATATGTGTTCTTGATAACATATAAGCCTAAATTGATAGACATACATAAAGGTTCAGTTCAAGCACTAAGAATAGTGAGAACTTGGAGAACTCAAGTTAGGTGTAAAATATGTGACTGAACTTAAATCTGTACAGTGTATAAGAATACATAAGCTCATTTAATAAGATAATGCATCGTAGTATGCAATTCATACCACTTGTGTTGTTAACTAATAAAGAAAATGAGAGAATGAATCCTTTTTTCCACCTTGTGTGAGTCCTTGAAGCCAAAACTAAAAAGGTTTCATATTGTGTCTCAAAGTGGTTGATTGATTGATGCTAGCTACTTTAACATGTTTCTTAGAATCATGATAATTCAACTACATTGTACATTGCTGAGAAAGTAGTTAATTAATCATTAAGAGAAGTGAGTAAAGAAGAAGAGTTCAATTATTACATATTGATTCCTATTCATGGGTCGACTAGTTATGTCATCGTAAAGAGGGTTAGGACGTATTTATGAATGTAAAAGTAGATGATATCGAAGCATAGTCGTTAAAGGGATTAAATATGTTTTAACTAATGTAATCATACAAGTCTGAGACATAAGCGAGATAAAATTATTTATGTTGTAATAGTGTTAATGGATAGCCTAATGTGGGGTTAATCCATGGCCAAATCCATAGCCAAGTGATGGCCAAAATGGTGGCAAAATATAGCTATGAAAAATGGCAAAGTGTGGTGAAAAATGTGGAAATGAGTTTGTCCCACATTGGAAAATCAAGAATTGAATTTCTAATTTATAAGTTCAACCTTTTGATATAGTTTGAATTCAAGGTTAACAAGCTTTTGAAGGTGGACAGGGCTAAGCCCAACTCATTGTGGGTTTGGATTTAACCACTCTTGCGGTTGGACGGGTCGAACCGATATGGGTTGTGAATTTAATTTTTAATCTGACCCGACCCGTTTCAGGATTAATTAATTTGACCGTTACAAATTCCTTATTAATGTGATTTAAATTACTATTTATTCTATTAATTTAATTTAAAATGTAATTTTATTATTATATTTAATCTGATTTTCTTTTTATGGAAATACTTTCTTTTCTTTTGATTTTTTCCATAATAAGAATTTCTTATTTGGAAATTCACCAAATTAATCTTCTCAACCAAGTTTGAATTTTCCGGCTAACCTTTGAACTTTCCGGCAAGTTTTTGAGTTTCCCGGCAAGAGTTGAGTTTTTCGACGAGTTTTCGGCGACTATTGAGTTTTCCGACGAGTTTTCCAGCGACCCTCGAATTTTCCGACGAGCTTTTTTCGGATTCTGGCAACCATTTCCGAAATCTATTTTCCCATTTTCTGAGTACCGAATTCTAGAAGTTCGTTTGAGTCCGGTTCACGTAGTGTTGCGTTCAACCGGTGAAGGAGTGTTGTATCTTGGGAGGTAAATTTCCACTAAAGCTTAGCACCGTAGGCTGTAAATA
>JAYMTB010000839.1:0-12498 GCA_036897585.1 Francoa sonchifolia
TATTGGTTGATACATCTTACAGACTCATACTTTTAACTTCATAGGTGTGTAAAGCCTAAGAAATTTAAAAGTTCCATAAAATGATACCTCACATGACACAACTTGTATCACATATATTCAAATGCTTTTTATGTTTATGGTTTAGGAAAATCCCCAAATTCTTAAATTAATAGTGTATATATGTACAAAACACGTGCTACAAGTTTAAAAAAACTCACATGGCTTGGTATATGTGATGATCACTACCCTGTTTAATTCAAGTAAATTATAAAAAAATTTGTGTGATTTTATAATTTGTCATATCGGCGGAAGTATAATATATGGTTTTTCAACATTTCTTGAATCATCTCACTGTTTTAGCCATATTATGTATATTGTTACGTCATTATAGAAAATATAGTTTCCTCTCAGTGTATGCTAACTCGCAAAACTATTATTTGAACCAAACCTATGTGGCCCGTTAACCATGCATTCTTACATTTAATTTACAACCCCTATATTAAGTGAGCTTTCTGTAGATCAAACTTATTTACTTGAAAATGTTATCATATTTGTATTTGACACGTACCGAATTTGATACGCCCCAACGCTTACCCAATTTTGTCAAAACCATATCGAAACGTCCCGAATGAGATAATCGTGAATGATAAGCATAGTTACATAATCACATGTGGTAAAGAAACTGGATTGGGAGGTTAATTTTTCACAGAACAAGATGAGCATAGTCACAGAGTTAAAATAATGTCCAATGAGGTCAATATCACTATTAGTAAAATCAGGCTTGAAGTCTATATCTAGGACAGTTTACTTTGAAATGCAGCCATTTTCACTTAGGGGACTTAAGCGCATGCTTTCCCTAGCACAAAGCTAAGACACGCTTTCTTTGTTAAGGGAAAATATATATAGGACAAAGAACAACAAAGTTTAAGTTAGATATGGCATATGTCAATTTCTCTGCATATATGTAAAGAGAACATCAATCTCAACAAATTATCTAAGGAGAAATCAAAGACGGTTAATGTAACGACCTAACTCCGGCCCACTATCTCACGCAACCTGTTGATACCGGGCCAAAGCCCACACTTTTTCAAATACTTAAGCCCAAGTTGTTTCGTAGTGTGGAGACCAGATTTTATAAATTATACTAATTTTTCATACTTTCCGGATGTGGGATTTCACAATCTCCCCTATTCAAAGACAACACGTGTTCGTTGTGGTCATTCAAACGTTTCAATATCATTTTCACTGGGCGTATACAATATCTAGAGGTGGCTCGTATGGAATTTGGAGGTCGGTCCCATCACTTCCGAGAGTAGCACTCAATCGCGCAGTTTCTACAGAAGGCTCTCACCCTCGCTCTCGTATATAGCACTTAGCCCCACACCACAATTAACTCTGACACTGTAACCCAGCTAATCGCTCTGATACCATTGGAACGACTCTGGTCCGGCCCACTGTCCCGCGCAACCTGTTGATACTACGCAAGGCTCCACTGTATCAAAATGCTTAAGACCAAGTTGTTTGATAGTGTAGAGACCTAATCTTATAAATCACACTAATTTTTCATACTTTTCTCCTGTGAGATTTCACAATAAAAAGTTTGTAACTTCCTATTCTAATATCAAGAGTCTGTTTCTTCTTAATTGTTTGAAACACTTTAACCATGCTAAATTACTTCGTTTTCTTTTGACAAATCAGGGGGTCAATTCATGTGACTTTCTATTTCCTCTATCTATTAAGTTTTCTTTTCTGAAGTTTCTGGATATACACATGCATACGAACAAATATGTTTTTGTTCTTTTAGCAAATATTTATTTATGTTATGAACCAATATTTGACTTTTTTCCTTGCAAGCATAGGGTATTCTTCAAAATATGTGATTGGTGTATTCTAAAAAGATGTGATTCACTTTGATCCATTTTGTGCTTTTCTTTGCACTTTGTGATTAAGCTTTAAGAGATCTCAATGCTTCAACATTATGCATTTAATGGAGCAGACAAATATTTTATAGGATATAAGGAATAGCAAAACCAATTCTTCTTGATGCAAAAAATTATAGGACAATCAGCAATCAGATAATTGTCTGCTTTTGGAATGTACCTTATGTATGAATTGCTCAGTTGAGATTTTACATGTAAAAATGTAACCTCAGTCACAACACCACCCAAACCACAACTTTTCCAGCTTAATCATTGTCAAACAAGGATTTGCTCTAAAGTTCAAGCTTTCGAAGTGAGGCGAAGTCAATTATTCAACACTTAGTGCGAACACTAGATTTATGTCATCTTGATACTTGAACCAAGAAAGCCTAACTCTGAGGTTGACTTACTTGAAGGTCGCACCAAACACAATTGATAGGCAACTTAAGAGAAACTGAAGCGGAATAAGGTTCAAATTGTAATCCCATGCTTTGATAACTTGTCAAACAACTGCTTGTACCAAAAGCTAAAGCTTCTAGTGTTAGGTGTTGTCCATGTATTAGCAAATTAGGCCACCATATCACCGCTACATCATCATTAATTAACCACACCAATGCATGTAAACTCATTCTCTCTAACACAATAGATGCTATGATCGTAGAAAGCACCATCTATGAAGTATACTTTTAGTATTGCTATGGCCACTTTTATGCCAATGTTCTCGCCACCACTGCAACCACGCACAATACTAACACTACAGTAACACTGTCATTGAAACAAGTAGCACTAAGGTGCACATTTGCAAGAGGACTAATAAAAGCAATTGCTAAACTCCAGGCAGGAACAGTTCATTTTAACAGGTATTTGTCTACACCATTAAGTAATGTGTGCATACTCTAGATTGGCTTTCTATTTTTAACTTTAGTTTGTCTTCTCTTTCCCTTGCCAGTTAAAAAACTGAGTGCATTTCCTCATTTTGCAAAAACAAACCAGCTCAACAATCAAAAACCCAATCCCCCAAAACTTTGGTTTCCTCCAATTTCTCAGCACTAACTAAAACATTAGAAAACCTAAACTTCAAACCTATTATTTTCCTAGAAAATTGATCCCACGACTTTGTATATGGCACATGCATCAGGGCCCCACAAACTGAAGTTCATCAACAAGATAAAACATGAATTGAGTAGAAACAAATACATATGAGTATTTTTTTTTAATTCCCGGTCCAGACAAGATCAGAACAGATCCTTATATGTGACATATGCCTTAGGCCATCCACCAGGTATTGAAGTTCTCTCCTTAAGCATTGAAAAATAATCTGCAAGTTTGCTCTTAAACTTCTCGATTAACAGTGGCACTTTCACAACTTAACTAAACTTGGTCTAACTAAAGGCTCAAGCTTTGTAGTATGGCCCCTTGAACTACAAGAATTATAGAAGGTTTGTATTATAGGAGATACAAACCGAGAAGATGAAAATGAGTAATCTCTTCTCTCTAAAAGTCTTCCAAGTTATTGGTTCATAGCAAGATAGTGTGTTCCATATCTGAAGAGAGAAAGGAGAGGGAGGACAAGAACAATCAGCCAAGTAAATTGGTCTGGGTATGTTCACGTTGTCAAGAAGATCCTGAAGCAGATTCTATGTTAACTAGTCTCTAAACCAAAAACAATGTCTGAGTCAGTAGCCACTAATATAGTTCAGTTTTTCTACACCTGTTGGCAACACGGGTACTTGTCCTAAGATAAGAAAGAATTTCATTTTTTTTCCCCAATAAACTGATTCATGGTGTTATGTTACAAAAACTGTTTAATGTCTCTGATTTTATCAGAAGCTAAAGGAAGGTCACAATATTTTACTTTCCATTAATGTCCTCCAAACAACAAAGCATTAGTTAGATTAGCCACGTAGTTTGCAAGAATTTTGACAAAACCAATCTTGGCATACCTCTATGTAAAGATGCATCATAACCCCAAACTATCTTAATAAATCAATGTTTTATCTAAGCTTCCGTATTTGACTCTGTTACTCAAAGCTATATTTGTGAGAACCTTACAAAGACCCACCACACCCTTTTACAACCTGAGCCAAGGCATAAGGGCTTGCTAACCTTCCATTAATGGGAAAATGTACATCGCTAGTTCTGATGCAGGACGAAAGCTCAAATTATAGAGTAACCCACTGGAGGTGAAACATATATAATACTTGCATAAAATTGTTAGAACTATTAAAACAGCATTGATTAGACAAATAAGAAGAAAGGTGAAATCATTTGAATGGTTTGTCGAACTACCTAAACCAAGCATAAGGCTAAAATCTAGAGCCCAAAATTAAACACAACTTTATCTATGTTAAGGGTGGATGGTATGCAAACATCGAAGTGACATCTGTGCACATGCACATAGCTATATAGTACCCGGTATTAAGATAATAAGTGTTTGCAAAAACTCATTACTTATCCTACCTCATTGCATTACCTCAAGAACAAAGTACTCAGGAAAATCACGAAAGTCATTTGGCCTGCATAATGAAAAGAAAACAAAATATCATTACTCGCTATTACAATAGTAGATTTACTGGGATTTGAACTACAAGGTACAAAAAATTTACTTGGGAAGTCCAATATTTGCATCAAATCTACGGCTCTTATAAAATTTCACCAAATGTAGCAAGCCAGCCCAATCAGTTTCCTGCTAGAAACAAAACCCCATATGTTAACCATATCTGTGCACATTAACAAAATAATTGCAAAAGTAAGACAGCTAGTACGTATTATTAGGTCGAATGGAATTTTAAATATAATGCACCACATCAATATCATGCAAATATTACTTTATAAATTGACTCTCTAATGTTCCCTGTTAATGAAGTTCACAACATTTGTACGAAAATAGATTTCCAAATAGAGATCACAGCAATGCTAGACAACCCAAAAATACTACGAAAGAAAGTCCAAGTTGCCAGCAAATCTGTTAGTAATTTAAAGGATCATTAACACAAGGCACTTGTCATTGCACCTAAAAAAATTGAACAGGCAAAGATAACAAGTTCTTATCACATAACACAAATTTTATCATATCATCAATTGATAACAGACATTATTGTGAAGATGTATCCTACTAAAATTTGACATATATCAATAGCTTTTGACAGACTTGGTAAGGAAAATAATACTTTCTGATTACCAATAATTATTTCTTACTACTTTAAATTAATTACAGAAACAATGATTTCATTAAACCTCGGATGCTGTGTTAGCCAATGCAAATGCCGCCTCGATTCGAACTCTCCAAAAAGCCTTAACACCACAAAGAAAAAGATATGGAATCAGGTCCCACTGAAAGCACATGAAAACTACAGCTCTGAAAGTGATAGGCACCTTGGAGTTGCCGAGGAAATTATTAAGAGCATTAACAACAGAAAATGAGAGTTGTGGTAATGCCTCCAGTGTTGCGATTGCTTGCGCTTGAGCAACAACATCTTTGTCCTTCTCTAACTGGTTAATCTGATTAAGCACACAAATATAATGTTATTTATAAAACACTTTAAAAAGTAAAAAATGTCAGAAATATGAGATTTATTAAAAGAAACAGAAGAAAGCTAAAATCAAATACTATGGCATTCATCTCTGCAAGCAAAGTTCAGCCATATGAGCTTTACAGATCTTGGGAAAATTCATCTTTTGTTGTAACCAAAAAGAGGATATACATTCACGAGTGTGTCCCTACATTACAATTAACCAACCAAGTGAGTCTTATCTTCTGCAAAAGTTTCCAGGACATGCTAGGTGATGACAATCAAGATGATTGAGCTTTACTAGGACATGATAGGAAGCGCCTTAATTGTATCTTTGTCACTCTCATCCGATAGTGTCAGAGAATATTAAACAATATTTTGCACCACTAATACTACGTTATGTGGAACTAATAACTAAAATATCTACAGAGCAGTCAAGCATTTAATTTCTTTGAAAAAGGCTCAAGTTCAGATGGTTGGTGATGCTTATAGAATATTACTTTAGATGCCATAATTCTCTCAAGGAGATTTATACTAGAATATTTTGGACCCCTTGATTGTGCGATCAAATTTTATAAATAATGGACAAAACTTGACATAGTAACCAACATTTGTGAAGTTATACTGAGGTGGAATTCTGAGCAAATATTAACTGAACAATTCGATTGGAGAAGAATGATCATGGAAGATTAAAGCATATATATGACTTGATTGAACTTCATGAGATGTAAAGGGGGATGAGGAGATTAGAATAACATATATAATAAATCAAAGATTCCCAATAAGATTCAGCTTTGCTCCTTAAGTTACTCAATACAAACAATTTTCGAAACTAGGAGAACACAGTCGCATTAAAATTCAGACATGCTACATAGATACTCTATACCAAGATATTCTTAAAAAGCATTTACAGGGTAATTAATATTCTCCAATAATGTAATAATCAAAAGCCAGCAAGACAACAAGAACAGATAATGATATAGCTATCCAAGAACATGATAGACTCCTACTGTAAATGACGACAATTTCATTCTTACCCACATCTGTATAGGTTGATTAACATGAATTTCGGCAAGATATTCCATTTCAGGGTCTGCCCTAATCCATAACAAGGGAGATTCCACGCTGCAGAAAGACCAGTTTACACAAGAAAATTTTAACTCAATGCTCTCTGAAAAAGAAATTAATAAATCCAACTGAAATAGCAACATACCTAGAACGCATATCTTGAGCAGGTACAGTATCACCATTGTCGTCAGAACCATCAGGTTTAGAACCCCTTTTAGGCTTCTGGAAACGTTTGGCAGCAAGCTTTGAGTGGCATTGTATTTCAAGTAGCTGCCAAGTTTCACCAGCCATTGGCAAAATTGGATGGTCATATGAAGCATCGTCCAGTTCGTGAACCCTAATACTCATCATACCAGGCCATCCAATATTACCATCACGGTTTTCAGTGTCAAGGTCAGCATTTAAAACTGATGCACTTGAATCAGGAATAGCTGTACATCCACGCAGCACGGCCAATTCTACCATATTCTTCCGCTTGTTGTAGGAAAGCCCCATCCTTATCAAGTAAGGCCACAGCAAAATTATCATTTAAGCAGATGGAAAACGATGCCAAAAGATTGATATAGAGCCAATGAATTCATACCTCAACACTGGACACCCACATGACCCAACCCAACGCGGAAAAAATTCTTTAAGAAATGGACGCTCGAGATTCCCAATCTTATTAGCAAAATGCCGGAACTACATTTCAATTTTTACAGTTTAATGCGTCAAATAATAGATCATTCGGAACCAAATTAAAAACCATTGAATGTCTATGATCTAGCAAACCACTAACCCATGAACTACGAAGCTCATGAGGATGCTACAATCAAATGTAAGACACTGTAGTATTACATTAAAAGTATTGGACTCTGCATGATTCTAGAAATTTGATGAAATCAAAGGCAGCAGAGGTACAATTAAAAAATTTAATGGGTACCACAGATACAGAGGTCATCACAGAATAGTTCCCATAGTTTCACACTTGATAAAAACATGCATGGTTATGACTGTTCAGATACTATGAAATTATAGAACAATCTAAGAAGGGTATACAAGATAATCATTCTCCTCTAACAATTTTCTATAATTCACTTCAGGAAGATAATTCACTTCAAGAAGAGAAGATAAAACTTCACACTATGAAGTGTGAAATTTTAGTCGAAAGAAAAATGTGCTTTTTAGTAGCAGAAAAGACATACTAACAAAAGCAAATAGTTGCAGTGATGTGCATTATAAAAAGAAGTAGCTACATTGTTTTCGGTGGCACAAAAGATGTACTACCAAAAGCAGATTGTTCCAGTGGCATGTATTATAAAAGAAAAAAGAAGATACTTCTGGTGTAATGAACTTAAGTATAATGACGTTCAATCAAATGATGACAATATCATGCAATGATGTTCAAAATCTTCAGTATAAACCACAGAAAGATCAGATTTCTTGCTACACACAAGTTAACCAAAATCAATTATATACAGTGACGCCAGCAAGTAAAATCCTTCGATATCAAGATCTACCCAAAACTTAGAACAACAGTTTTCATGGATATTTGCTCAAGATTTTCAACAACAGATAGTGACATCGGGAATAAAAATGAAAATACCACATCATACCTTCAGATTAGCATATCTTTGTATCCAACTTAATTTGCGTATATGCAATTACAACAGAAAAGAAATTATGAAGCAAACCACAACTAGGTGGCTTTTGTTCAGTTGAGCATAAATCTTTCAAAAGCAAAGCATGTAAAATTGCTTTTTTTCTTTTTAATTTTTTGCACACATTGTGATAAGTAAAAAAAATATTCTCTTTAAAAATATTTCTCAGAGCGCTTATGTACTTCTTACGTTTACATATAAACCAACCGGTGTTAAGTCATTAGTAATAAGAATGAGAATAAAGCACTAGCAGTAGATGAATGCAACAATATAGTCTTTTCCAAGGAAAACAGAGACTACCATACATTAACAGAAAATTGGAACTGCAATAATTATGACATAAGATTGGCATGCTAAACCACATTGTGCAAAATTGCTATGTTAGAACCCTAGGAAATTTACACACAGTCTACAGACAATTGAAATAAAATCAGCTGCTAATTAAGGATAAAAGATTCATGAAGCAGTAACAATGTAATCACCTCCTTAGTACTGAGGGATCTCAAAGGACGAGACGCATCTTGAGCCCGAAAAACTATTGTCTGCAGAATCTACACAACAGAGATTAAAAAACCAATATTGAAATACCATTACTAGATTCTTATAAGCATACAAATGATGACCCAACTTAAAAATACCCAATAATAAAAATAAAATTAGAAAAACCAATATTTTTCTGGCTTTACCATCTGTGTCACTTTAACCCTAATGAAGGTATTTACCAGTTTAAGGATACGCAATGTTCGTTTTAGCAATTATTCGAGCTTTTGTTAGATTTTCTTGTCTGAGACAGACAAACCTAAATCTTTTGTATTATCTTTTGATTATGATCAGTAAGTTAGATGTGAGTATGAGAAGTACAGAAGTTTCTCAATCATTCAAAAGTTTCTTCTCACATACACATGAGAGTCTTTAAATGTTTTTCCTACGTTTTCAAGAAACTTAAATGTACCTTCAGTGATACTTACAAGGAGTTAATTTCACTTTTTCATACTCAAGGTGTGCCACAAAAGTAGGGGAAAACAACCCACAATAAATAAATCCATCAATGTTTAACAAATTACTATATTGTCAACTTAATAAAATTCAGAAATTCCAAGGACCGAAATTTGAAGCGCAATAATAGTGGAATGAAAAATTAAAGAAATAAATATGAAAAATGGGATGAAAGAAACAAACAAAAAAAGAAATGTCTCAATTGTCTCATTCATCAAAATAGTGAAGGATAGAGAAAACATATTAGCTGCAAAGAAACTTACTTTACGGAAGTACTCAGGGCCCATCTGTTTCTCCAACATTTGAAGGATAGCCACCTTTTCACAAAAATATTTAACAAATAGAAGGAACAAAACATGAATAAAAAAAAATAAAAATAAAAATAAAAGGTTTGATACATCAAACTTAGAAGAAAATATAATAATTTTGAAGTTAACTTACAGACTTCCATGACCTTATTTTTCCATACAAACCAATGCTCTGGGTGCCAAACAAATCCTTACAAGAAGCAGAGAAGCTCAATGCAGTTGCACCACTATCATCTGCTCTGCAAACAGCACAATTTGCCTGCACTTCGGAAAAAACTAAGTAGAATCAACTTGTATAAGAAAATATAAGAATCAACATAGCAATTAGGTAGCAAACACAACAAATAAAACATTGTGATTAACACTTGCAAAGATTAGGAGGCAAGATTATTTTATACTTCGATCATGATGAGGTTAACTGTGACATTTCATACACAAGAATATATTCTCTCTGACTCCCCCATCAAATGCTAGATATTCTAAATAATGTTAGAACAGAAACAAAAGACCTTGTCCAATTTTACAACTTAATGATGTGAGGAAAACGTTGAATAGAGCTGGAGAATTTCCTATTGAACATTCATGGATCTAGTAACCAACTCATATGCTAGTTATTTGTTAAAGTCATCAAAACATTATGGTATATATGAATATACCAGAAATGTATAACAAAACTAGTGCTTCGGTATCATTCAGATTGTAAAAGCTCTCGTGACAATAATATGTAAGCTAGGTGTGCGACATGAGTGGATTGAAACTGGACCCAAGTTCCAACCAACCATAAGGGCAATATTGATAGCTGTATGACAGCCTAGTATAGTATTAATTGGGGCAGCACCAAAGATCAAACTTTATTTTCTTTTGTCGGAAATTTCTAGAAACATTTCTTTCTTTAGAAAAAACACGGAATATATATTTTAATTTGTTTTTTAGCAGTTCCGTTTACGAAATTTTGAAAAATTTATCGATGTTTCATGCCATATTCGACTTTAGACAATATTTCGCAAATTTTAGGAAAGCCCGTGGATAACTTACTTTCCAAACCACACTTAGATTATCTAACTTTATTACCATTCAAACTTGTAATATTTTCATTATGATGAATTATTCTACATTATGCTATTTCCTCTTGGTGAATATTAGTGTTATTTTCTGACACTTAAATATATAGGGTTCAAACACATACTTTAACTCATCATTTCATATATTTGTTATGGCAAATAAACTTTATATTATGCAGTAAAATTTATTCGTATAGAAAGCTTTTCCAAACTGTAAGAACCCTTTGAAAGCATACAAAACAGATAGGAGAGAAAAATTTCATCCATAAAGAACCAAAGCCCAAGGGAAAGCAAATTAGACTCGCTAACCACCAAGCAAGAGTAACATCACAGCATGTAAATGTGGCAACTGATAATGACACACAACAGCTTGAAAGAATGTAGATACTACTGTTAAGAGGGTACAGTAGCATAATTATATACAAGTATTGGAGTAATGCAGCATGTAAATTGTTCATTCAATCATCGGAACAGTGCATACACCACTATCAACTTTTTGTTGAAGACTGTGTCTCTTGTTGTACTTTTTCTCAGTTTATATTGAATGATTAAGATTAGATTTTGTAAGGACTAGATTTTGCACGCGCTTGCACACACGCACGCACACAAAAACACAAATGCACAAAATAAAATTCTTATAATCAACAATCACCAGTTTGTAAAATTTCAAAGAACTTTCAGTTATGAGGGTCCCATTCTTTTTGTATAAAGATTGTAAGGAAGGTGCACAAGCATGCCTGTGCAAAAATGCAAACCTTGTATCTCCGATAGCGCGCCTCATTGTTTCCTAAAAATTGCTTGACATAAGTATCTGTCAAAAAGCCAGCAAGACCCTCCAGCAGCCACTCTGCAACAAACGATACACAACTATAAGAGAATCAATGAATTAAAAATACAGTTCATTCAAATAAATCAGTACCAATAGTTGAAATCATAGTCAAGCAATACAAACATATACCATCATTTGGTGCCTCAGGAGTGATATATACTCCAAACCACTGTCTTGCAATGGCATATGCAATTTTAACTCTTGTGTCTATTGTCTGTAAAGTAAAATTTTGCTTATCAACATAATTTGGGATGAGCAAAGAAAGAACAAAAAAAGCGTCACGCCAAGCAGCCCCAGTTAATTAGGAAAAAAGTAACTGCAAGATGTCACAGAAATAACTTCCACCAGAATCAAAAGCTTCCTTTGCTATGCAAGGTAATATTCGCATAAATACTAATTTTTTATAGACAAGTGTGGAGGTCCAGCCCAGTGATTACAAAATATGAAAGTCAGCATAAGCTTTAGTATTTTTCACGGGGTATTCAACAAAAATTAGATTCAAGCATGACTCAAGATGAGTCAAGATAATAATATTACATGAGGATTAAACTTCCATAAGAAGTCCACTAAGGCTGCACTAAACAACATACTTGTGGCGAAAGCACAAAGTGAAATGCTATAAGAAAAAATCAATCATGAAGCATGCACAACATGTGAAGAAGCATTTATTTTCAAGCTTGAGTTTCAAGAAGAAAAGCTTTTAAAGGGAGTAGACATATCTATCCTTCTCTATACTTATCAAATTAAAGATATTACATGATTAACAAAGGGATCCTAGAGTACATAAGCAGATTTTTGTTCCTGTATTTCTTAAGATCAATTCAACTATGTTATCTGGTTCAATAATAGTAGGCAAATAAGAGATCGAGATCCTTGGCAGCATATTTTTACAATTTTTTTTCCTTGGCCTTCCGCTTTTTTTATATTCACTTACCTACAGATAAAAATTGATGCCGATATCTAAAAATTTCCTGGACTCTAGTAACCTTACAACCAAGTATAATACTCATATCTGTATCTTGAAAGAACAGTTGTGACTAAATAGATAGCCTATAAGATACTTAAGGCAATAATTCATTCAATGTAAGTTAACTATTTAAAAGTGGACCTAGTGGCTACTCCGAGCAAGACATAAGTATGTGTTAAGATATACATATTGGGCCCA
>JAYMTB010000840.1:0-12498 GCA_036897585.1 Francoa sonchifolia
TAATAATAATAATAATAATAATAATAACATTAGAAAAGTCCATCTAATCTAACTAGATGTTTTTGTAAAAGATTTGAGCTAAGGGTGTATTGGTAAAAGTAACAAATGTGGACCCTTTTATAATCATGATCTTATTTGAAGAAGAGTTATCATTGGACATTATTGTATATTAACATTAAATTTATTGATGTTAATCAACTAATCATTAACTACATCAAGTAAAGGAATGGTTGATCAATCAAGTCTATAGATTTTCAAGTTGTGTTTTAGGTTTTAGGTTTAAGTTGAAATTTGTTTTTTTATTAAATTATAATAATGTTTCTTTTTTTAGTGTATAATTTTCTTAAAAGTATGTCCATACTCGAATTTCAACTTGATTCCACTAGTTTAATAGAAGCTATATTTTATTTTATTTCAAATCGTAATAATTTAACCCAAATAATGTTGAATAATTTCTGACCAAAAAAAAACATAATAACCTAATATTGGAGAAGTTCAAATGTTATGTAAAATAAAAAAAAATAAAAAAATAAAAAGGCTTTGAAACTCCGAATATTGGCCTCACACGGTTGGAAAGCCGGCAGTTAGAAATGACAACTGCGAGACATTGGATTCGCATGGAATCGAATCCACCTGATCATCATTTCTTTAATCTTTTGACGATTGTTTGGTGACCGTACGCGTGTCATACTTTCCTTTTTCCCTTCTGAATTCCCACGTGCACCGTCCTTCTCAAATCGAACTTTTAAGGAAATTAAATCATATTTCAAAAATAAATTTATTTTTCATTCCAATTTGCAGTACATTAGTATTTCTATATTTTATTATTTTTAAAATAATTATTATGTATTAGATTCTACATTCTTAAACAACTAATATTTCTTTTATTCATAATAAAATTATTTTGGATTCATTGACAACCTTCAAAATATATTGAAAATGATGATTTAAATTGAAATGAAATAATGCCCTGAATGAATAAAAAAAATAATATGTTTTGTGACTATGGCTCAAATAAATTTGTACCATATGTATTAAATGGAACTGTGGTAACACAAATTTATATATTAAGTAAATGGGCGACTAATAAGAATTATAATTATTTATGTGTGATTCTATTTTCGCAGAAGTCCAATTAATTCTTTGATAGCCTATAATCTATATATTGCAAGACTGTAGTCAACTTGTTGCTGAGATGTTAGGGTGCCGTGCTTACCACACATTTTTGGGCGTGACAATAAAATGTATTTGACCATATACAAGAAATTATAACACGTATTGACTAAAATTTATTAAAATTTTGATGGGTAGAGATGAGAAAATTGTAGGGGTTATGAGGGTTACATGGGCCATCCTAGAAAGTATGGTCAAAATCCAAAACCCTAATAAAGAAGAAACAAGAAATCTATGAAGGGTCATCAATGGTAGTGTAAAAATGGAACCAAATGGGATCTAAACAAAGATAGGATTAAGAAATGTACATGTCATGTTGATAGAATTGGGGGCCATGGTGGTGGGGAAACAATGCTTGCTTGTCTTCTCCGATGCTACATCCATGTTCCCTCTTACTTTGATTGGTCAATTTATATGAATTTTTTATTTAAGTCATAGATCATGCATGCATAAGTATTAAACTCAATGAATTTTATAGTGGTTTATCCGATTTTATTAGGCCTTTTGACTTGGTCGGTATCCAAAATTATCATTTCAACTGATGACTTATAACGAGTGTTTGATTCAATTGATAAAATTATTGATATTGCAGTTAAATCTTAGATCGAATCACACTAAGTATGCATTTATCGTATATATATTCAGTTTAATATATTTTTTTTAAAAGAAAATAAAACACTAAACTTGTCTGTAAATATTTTGGTACTGTACATGGGATCCCACCCTTAATGTATAATTTCATAGCAACTTACCAGCATCTGTATCCGAACAAAAATTTCACACCAGTAAATTCAAGGTGGGGCCCACCTATTACATGTTTCGTAATTGGTTCTAATTATTATTATTATTATTTTTCAAATGATGACATCATTGAATGTTAGCCATAGCTAGACAGATTGGTGAAATCAAGTTAATATCATACTCTAAGAAAAGACTATCTAGCTTAATAATATTTATATAAACAAAAACGGAAAAAAAAAGAGAGTAGTAATTATACATTACCATTATGCTAAATAATTAGTAACTTTTGGAAGGAAAAAGTATGCTAAAAAGAACATAATTATTTTATTTCATAGGTTAATATTATAGGTTAAGTCAAGACACTGTATATTCCGAAAAAAAGGTAATACTTATAAAAAAATAAAAAATAAAAAATAAAAAAGAAGAAGATGCATTTGCCTTTATAGCAATGTTTGTTAATTAATCTAAGTGAGATACACAACATCCCATATTCTTTTATATCATCAAACAGGCAGGTGCATTTATTGTTTATATGTTGTAATTTTAGTGGCTTGGTAAAGCCTATATTAGGAGTAGGATCTATTGCTACTTCTATATATAGGTCTTAATCCTAAAAATAAAAACTAAATGAATATGAACCAATCTTTTATTTCTAGGTGGGTTTCCTAGAATCCTACTGGTCTCATGAATACAGTTATTGCTTAGCTTTTCACTTTATATCCTTTTCCCTTGTTTAAATCTGAAAGTTGCGTCAATTAAATGACTCGAAATTTTTCTTATCATGTTTTGTTCTGTTTTCTAATAGAACTTGACGAATTTTACAAGCGCAAGCAAGCAGGGAAAAGGATTATGATGATGTGCAACACAAGGAACTTTCCAAGAGGTCATCAATCCTAATACTATTTTGATAAGATTTAGTCTATTAGTACATGTATAATTGCATCCAATACTAGAGTCTTGACACTTGATTGATTATAAACATCTAGAAAAGTTGTGATAAATGCGATAATGTATCCGCATTTAGTAATAGATGTTCACATTACTGAAAAAGGATGGCTATTTGCCATCAAATGTGGATATTTTACCACTACTGTGACAATTAATACTACTTGTGCGCAGGGCCTAAATGAACTTTAAATACACTTGATTTGAGAAAGAACCTACAATTGGTGAAAAGGAATTAATGTTTTGGTTTGAGAAAATTGGGTATTCGAGGAAATATTAGAATTCTAAGATTTTAGGTTATAATCATAGAAGTTTTATCAACTAGAAAACTAAATATCATTAACCGACATAATCCTGCACATATATCGTTACTAGAAAACTCATGCATATATCTGACCTAGCATACGATTAACCCAAATTAGCATTCCGAAGCTTTGAGTGCAGTCAAACATAACACATGCACATGAAAATCTATGACAACCTAACATTGCAAAACTCAAATTCGTATAAAGTCAAAACTTGCAGAACTAGATGTTGTGTTTGAAGGATCTCCGAATCTAATATATATTCAACATATCCATTCCAACTCGAGGTCCCCTAATCGACCTCAATCCATTATCAAAAGAAAAGTTACTTTCTAGGCTGAGGGTTCACCACCTCTATATCTCACCTTTCCATATAGGCTTGGGACCATGGGAAACGATGAGGCAGGCAAACATGTCAATCAAGAAGTTGGGGTGAATATAAGTTTTGATTCGATCCAAGGAGGAACCAGAACTTTGGTCAACAAGAAACAGAAAACTATCAAAATATACGATATCACTGAACAATGTATAATTAAACAAAGTTATTTTATCTCCATTTTCAAACCCTTCAACATTATCACAGAGGCTTAAGTTTGATATAAATATACATATATTTTACTAAGGAAAGCTCATAAATCTAAAACTGTCTTTTTAGTACCTTGAACGGCTTTGTACCCTGCAATGTTCAATGAATTAGCTACCTCCTATACCAAGAACATAAGTCAAAAAGAAAGGGAAGAATAGATCACCTTGGTGAGCGGGAATCTGAACGAGAACGTGAGTGGGTACGCGAACGGGCGGGAGACCTGGACCAGGAACGTGATCGAGAACGGGAATGATGTCTCCTAGAATTCCTGCTTCTACTCGGACTTCTGCTGCGTTGATGTCTTCTGCAAGAAAACATAATATTGTACCACATAATAAAAACTTAAATGTTTAAGAATTGTAATAAACAAGGCCTATTTTTTCACTCGTTGCCGCTTGCATGAATAACGACACAAGGCAAAACTACCTAGGAGGAGAACGACTGTAACTACTGCTGCGGCTGCGGCTGCGGTGCCTATATCGGCTTAAGTGGCTTGTTTCTGCAAGCTTTTCCAGCCTTAGGCGCTCTTGTTCTCTTTTCTTAGCAATTTCAGCAGCAGTATCCTTTTTAACTGCAGATTCCACCAATAACACAACCATAAATCAGACTCACCCAAGAAATGCAACATAGAAGTGTGTTACCCCAAGTTTCATGGTGAAAAATAAAGAAACAATCTGTAAAAAACAAGAAAAAAAAGGCAGTGTGTTCAAAAAAATTTGAAGGCATATTCGCTACTAAAAAGCATATTGTATGTCATACTTTGTTTGTTTAGCTGCCTGCTCATGATCCTTTTAAGTCGCTCTTGAGGAGTTTCTTTCTTCTCCCCAGGTTGTTTTGAAGGACCCTCAGAAGCAGTTGCCTTGGTTAACTTGGCTAAGGCTGAGGATGTGCTGTGAAAAGAAAGTCGAATGGAAAGTGATGGACATAAAAATTTACTATATATAAAAAAAAAATAAAAAAAAGGAATTCCAAGTACAAAGAAAAAAGAACTCGAGGAAGCAAAAGATTTAGAGAACACTATCCAGACATGCATATAATTATGCCATATAAGAAACCTTAAGTATACATAAACAACAAATTTCAAATCAATTTCAGATACCTCACTAATGGCTTCAACACTTTGGTACTCTTTTCCTTGTCCAGAGTAACACCAGATGCAGGATCAATATGCAGTGCCTCTAGTATGTGACCAGATGACGGCCTGCATGACAGTACAAGCATTAGATATTATTATTACAATAGTTCTATGAATCTTGCAGCATTTACATAGTCCATTTCAGATGACAAAATATTGCTTTGTAAAGAAATCGTCTTCTCTGCAAATTGCCAGATAAGCTGATAACCCTAGAGCTGAGATATTCTAAAACTCCAAATTTTTGCCACGTGTAACAAAATGGAGGGTAAGCTGCAGCAGAGTAAAAACTGTCCAATCTATCGTTTCAAGAATTAAAGGTCGAGTGCTCCGACCGGTTCAACACATCAGCCCGAGATGGAGATGGTGGTGGAGAAAATCCTTGAAGCTTTGGTTCATCCCCTTCGCCAGAGCCCCCGAATTCAGTTATATATTCAATTTTTTGAGTCCTTGGCTTGCTACGATGAACATCATCAGAATTCCCTCCACGAGCATGACGCCTTGAGCGTGATGGGGAGTACGACCTTGACCTTGATCTTGATCTTGATCTGAGAAGGAAACACAAAAAATTATCTAACATAATTTCATTTCATGAGAATTAACACAAAATACACCAATTTCGACAAGTCGGGATACCTTCTCGAACGAGGATACGCTTCATAAGTAGGACTTCGTCGAGACTCTCTGCAGATGTACAATGAATACATTATTACACAAGCATAACATCATAGCCCCTGGTTACTGTTCTGGAACAAAACAAAGTTTCTTAAGAGATTGAAAAAGAATTTTTTTAAATCAACCTATATGGATCATTATGGAGCACTCTGGTTCCAGTTCCTCGGGCAGTTTCCCTTTCTCTCTCTCTTTCTATCTGAGAGACCTTCCTTCTTTCCTTGCGACTGAGCTTCCTCTAAAGAAATCAGAATTTCAGGTTCACCGTTTGTAATCCAAGCAACATTTTAGTTAAACCAAACAGAAGGGATTCCAACCAAAACTAATGACTGACTCACAATTGCAGGATCCCCTTTGATGACTTCTTTTTGTCTTTGCTCTTCCTCTTTAGCTTTTTTATCCATATAAACAAGCCAACCATACCTTTTCACTCCAAACTCTTTAGCTATTACATCCATTCCTTCATCATTGCTATCATCACTGTTATAATTATCGTCGTCATCGTCATCCTCATCATCATTGTCATCCCCATCCGAAAGATGGGTTTCCTCTTTTCCATCTCCTTCATAGGAAAATGCCACCTGTGAATATGAACCCTTGTTTGCAGATGTCTGTTGGGATTGATTTCTACAAGATAGACATTGCACAGAAAAATATAATAAACATCAAATTTTATATAATTACCACAAAAGGGACAAGCAGCTAGGAAAATACCAAAACATTGCAACATAGTAACGCATTCAAACATCTGTTCTCTTTTTTTACTCCATACTTGATCTTTGGTCTACAAATTAAGTCAGGAATCTTTTATTACGTATGTTACATCTATGTTTCTTCATGCTCATCAGTTCTTAGAGTTCCATTGCAATTATTTGACTTGGGTAAATTGAAATCCCCATTTAAGATTGGGATGAGAGAAGTGGCATGTCTCCTACAGAACAAGGATTTGGTAAATGCTTTCAGTTGTAAAATATCTACTACAGAACAAGGATTTGGTAAATGCTTTCAGCCGTAAAATAAAAAAGTAACGAGGGTCTAAATTTGTTGTAAAATCTGTAAACTTACAAGGGTATCAAAAACTCTGGGCACATACCACACTAAAGAAAAGGAAGAAAAAGGAGAATTAAGATCTAGGATGCTAAACATTTATTCTAGACAAAACAATTGCTACACATTCTGACTTCATCATGTCAACTACAAACCATATAACTGATCACAGAAAAATAAACAAAAGAGTCAAGCAACAGAAAAAAAAAAGTATATATAAAGAACAAACCTGTCCGATACAAATGGAGCAACAATCTTTGCCTCCATCTCTTGATTTACATGTTGCAAAGCCTCCTCATCAGTAACTGTTAACGTACAAAGCATAGGGTGTAAAACCAATCTCACATTAATCCCTTGCCATATAATAGAACCCAAAAGTTCAAAAACTTGTGCTTGTACTGCTTTGTCATGAATGATAGAAGGATGAACAATGTATATTTAATGTGAAACAATACAATACTGTCAAAAATAAAAAAGTACCGACATCCTCTGCGCCGATGCTTAATTAAATCCCGATAACGCTCAAAACTAACAAACTCCTCTAATTCTTCTTCTTCTTCTGGCTTTTCTGGAACTCGAAAACGATGAGACACAGATTCCCGAATAAAATCAAGAAGTGCACGCCCATCAAATCTGCAAAAATAAATAAACATACCCATCAAAATCTGTGATCAGTTAAACAACTATTCTAAAATAAAATAAAGAAGATAATTCAAACCATTCATAAGAACAAGGAGTTGCACCTGTCAATCAATATATCCTGTTTTCCATTCCATGGTATCCTGAGGTAAAAGTTAAATTAATATTCAGCAACAACAGTGCCAGACGTAACAGTGAAGGAGCAATCTCCATACTCAAGCTAATTAAACAATAAAATACGAAGCAACGACTATTGATTAATGCCATTGCTACAAAATAATACCAATTGATTGAAAATTTCACAAATTGTTACTCCAAGCTCATAAACTCCATGTTTCATACACTATATAACAATAATCGATGAAATTCATAAGGCAATCATTATATCAATCTAACAAAACGAATTTAATCTACGCAACAAAAACAGAAAAGGACATACAGGCCTTGTTGATCCTGTGTGGCTTGGTAAAAACCGTCATCACGATACATTCGGCATCGAGAACCAATCATCTGGATAGCTTGTTGAGGATCGCCACGCCTTTTAGCCAAAAACACGGCTCGTCTCTGAGCTCTCTTTCGAGCAGCATCCATCATGTCATGGACCTTCCTCTCCGATCTCCTCGCCTCATGCCACATCTTCTTCTTCGCTCTTAAGATCTGGATTTCAGAGCTCTGAAACCGAAATCCAAAACCCTAGTTGAACTTTACGAAGAACGTAACGGAAGCTTTGTTCGAAGGGGAAACTATTGCCTATCGATGCTGGCGACTGGAAAAATTCTAAAAATATGGACTGGGCCGTGTATGCTTATGGGCCATAAAACATTAGAATCCGGCCCATCTAATTTTAGAAAAAAGTTTACAATTTGGACTTGCTGTCAGTTTAATTAATTATTATTATTTTTATTTTTTTTCAGAGTTCAAATTGTAATCATAAAACCTTTTGATTTATTTTCCATTTACTAGCTGAACTATAAGAAAATAAATAATATATTTTTTTACTATTAATAAAAAAGTGACGGAATTTAACATAAACAAAATTGGAAATGACAAAAAAAAGGTAAGTGTAAAATAAAATATTGTAATTTATCAATACTTTTAACATGCTATCTAAGCATAAGTTCATGTAAAAAATTGTAAACTACTAAACGTAAATCATAAAGGATGCGGAAGTGTACTGATGAAGCCCAGTGATTTTCTCCAAAATGAATTCCAGATCTTCGAATATTTATATTGGTCGGAGTATAATCATAAGAAAAATACCTTTAATCCATAATGTCTAATTGCCCTCTAATCTTGCAGAGAGATGAGTTGGATTTTCAAATCTGGTTACGCCATTTTGTGAAGGGGTGGCGGTTAACTGCGGGTCCGGACCCTCTCAAACTAATAGTTCATGTATTCAAATCTCTCTTTTCGCAATTTTTCACATTTTGTCTTGGGCGAAATTATTAATTATGTCAATATCTAATTTAGATAAAATTAGTCAATAACAAAGTTTTATAAATAGAGTTTTATTTTTATTTATTTGAATTCTGTTTTGTGCTAAATTGTAATATTGAAACTTTTAGCATTTTAATTTTTTGATTAGAAGTTGAATTAAAAGTGGAAAATAGGAATCCAAATTTGATAAAGCAAAGCACCCAATAGTCAAAGTGAAAATGGAAGAAGATTGGGCATTGACTTTTAATAAGAGTGTTGTATTTAAATTCCGCGTTTGCATGACGTTGTTGATCATTACAGCTTTTGGTTTTGATTCCGCGTATGTACGTGCACATGTTTAACGTTGATTATTACAGGTAGAGCCTAGAGGGATGTGCCGCTTCAATTCTTAAATTCATACATACAATTTACAATTTACAATTTACAATTTACAATACAATTATCTCCTCAATTTTCAGTACACGCCAACACTACCAAAACTTACACAAATATACTGCACTTCTAGCTTCTTGTCGTTTTCAAAATTTTCGTATTTTGGTAATTACGTTACCCGTATTTTGCCAATTTCTCCAATTAACTCAGGTGAATTTTGGATCGTGGAATCATAATTTCGAACTTTCAATTACATTTTCAAAGTATTAATTTATAGAAACATGAATTATTACGGTAATTTGATCATCAAATTAAGTTAAGTGAATCTTTTGATTATTTATTATGGTAAATTAAATTAAATTTATGAAATCTTAATTTTTAAAATTTAAAATAAGAATTATGATTTTTCCGATTATTCTATGAAATAAATATGATAATTCAATTATTTTAATTAAATTTCGAATATCAAAAATCATTCTACGAAAATGTTGCAAATGACAATTATTAAGCTTGAACAGTAGATCTCAAACTCGACTTAGAATATATATATAATATTGGTTGCATTGCAAATGTAGACAGCTATATATAAATAATAATACGACACGAAAGAGTGTCGTTTTAGAAGGTTCCAAAAGTCAAAACAATAGCTAATAATAAATTCCAACATGAAGGCTACCTTCCCATTTTTACAATATAGATTTATTTACATAGCCCTAAAATTAAATCCAGATATTTATAATTTCATGTGACAATTTCTCCTGTCAATTTATTTGCCTAACAAAAGTTCCAACTAATTAATTTCGTCAGAAAATTATTACATAAGATGAAAAATTAAGTTAGGCTCACCACCTAGGTCAACAATGTTGCATGACAAAGGAAGGTAAAATTATCCCGATAATTAATTTTATCGTGTTATCATAATAATGCGATAAATCTATAAAAGTAAGAAATAAAAAAAAAAATTATAGAGATTTTTAATGTGCATGTGACCGGTGGCAGAATAGAGTCTTGATTCCCGATGTTTAACTAAAAATATACTACAAGAAAAATAATTTTTAGAGACGAAAATTTATAAACTGCAATATTTATGTCTCTAATATTTGTTTCTAAGAATTAATCAAACTTATACAAAAAACATATGTATGTCGGTCTAAAATCTTTTAGAGACCAAAATGCAGTACTTTATAGAGGGAATATTTTATCTATAAAACCTTATTTTCATGTAAAATTTGAACGTATTTATTTCATTGAAGAATCAGAATTATGATTCTACTCTAATATTGTGTTGAAAATGCATACTGTTATTGCGGAATTAAAATTTACCGGAAATCATATCGATTGTAGCGTATACACTCTCCCAAGATCCAAAGTTTAATTCCCGAGATGATTATCACAATAATCCCAATTAAATTACATAAATCAAGCACGATTGATTGTTTCACTTCAAACCAAATGACGAATTCAAAGGATTGCACTTGGTTTTATTTTTGCTCACACAGAATATCGAATAATACATATAGAATATTATACAATTATGATAATAATCAATTTTATTCTCGGAACTTGGGGTGACCCGGTTTGACCCATTTGATATTCTAACAATTGGGAAACAAAATTTCAGAAATATTATTGAATTAACTATAGGTAAATAATCAAATTACTATATTTAACTTTACTAAATTACTACTCTAATTCATAATTTCTAAAATTTAATTGAATTAACTATACACAATAATTAATATAATTCTAAAGATCAACATTTTTAAAATACTAATTCCCAAAATTTAATTAAAAATACAAAATCACATCAAATGGGTATATTAAGTCAAGTATAGTTAACAATAAAAAATTAAGTAAAATAATTGATAAACCAAATGGACAAAAGTGTGTTAGGTAGAAAAAATAGAACCCATAAGAAAAATTCAGCCACTAATAAAGAAACCTTTAGGAAATATAATAGAACCTTCCCCTCAATAAAAGACTAAAGAATTTTCCACACCAATCTATTAGAAAAAAAAATCCTCTCTCTCTCATCATTTTTCTGAAGAAAGAAAAAAATCAAAAGAAAAAAAAAAGCATGTTGTCCCTTAACTTTTCTTAGGAATTTCTAGAAACTAACAAATTTTCTCATTTCCTATAAATCCTACAATTACATTAACACAAAGAACTTGATTTTCTTTTCTGTAGGTTTTTTCTCTTTTTTTTTGCTCTAGGAAAATTATGATATTAGGATTCCATGGAAGTAATTTATAGTAATAATCTTGTTCATTCGCGATTTTTTCTTTTCGGGTTTTATTGTTGGGGTTGGGAATTCTTGACTGCCCTTTTGCTCTTTAGTTTCGGTTTGTGATATATATATATTTTTTTTCCGTAGATTTTAAGATTTGTTTTTAGGGTTATTAGGAAATATGGGACAAAGATCAGTTCCGGCACCATTTTTAACAAAGACGTTTCAATTGGTTGATGATCAGAGTACAAATGAGGTGGTATCGTGGAATGAAAATGGAAATACTTTTGTTGTTTGGAAAATTTCGGATTTTGCTAGAGATTTGCTTCCTAAATATTTCAAGCATAATAATTTCTCAAGTTTTGTTCGTCAACTTAATACTTATGTAAGTTTTTATTTTTTCTTTTCACAATTTTATTTTTCCAATTATATAATTAGTTTTTACACCATAGTTTTTTATTTTTTTTAAATATACTAAAAATATCATTGTTATGAGAAATTTAATTAGGTTGAGTTTTATATATGTTCAAATTTCATGCTATTATGTTCCTATCATAATAATTAGGTTTTATATGATTTAGTAAAATGATAAAAGTTGTTTTCAAATAAACCACTTATATTAACAAATTCTTGGAGCTCAAAAATAAAAATTTAGAATTTTATATATTAGGTTCACATGTATAGTTTTACGACTTGAATTTGAAAAAAGAGTCTAATGTATATAAAAAGGTAGGTAGTTTGCTTCTAGAATTCGTAAATATTTGAATTGATCCATAATAAATTTATAATTTATAACTTTTTTAATAAATTTGAAAATATTGCTTTGTCAAATTCTAATGTCAATGAATTAGGTTTTGTATTATAATCTTTACCATAGTAATAATCAACTATTAAGATTCTGTTCGATGTTGAATGAATTTGTATACCAAATATTTCCAATAATTCACAAGAAAAAGGACTAACCACAAATTAAAAATAATACTATTTTTTTTTCACAGAATTTTCTTGTAATTTTATTGACAAATATATTTAATATCTACTAGTTTGGGCAATTAAATGAAAAATTCAAAAGAATCGCCACGTGTGGGGCTGAGATTAACTTGTTCGTAACATTTTCAGGGCTTTCGAAAAATCGTGCCCGACAAGTGGGAATTCGCGAACGATTACTTTCGGCGAGGAGAAAACGAGCTCCTCTGCAAAATCCGCCGTCGGAAAACCGTAA
>JAYMTB010000841.1:0-12495 GCA_036897585.1 Francoa sonchifolia
TGATTACATCTACATATTCGATTTCACATTAATTGAATTATTTTGTCCCACATTTCAAGGTGTCATCCGAACCTCTCATCATTAATGTAATTTATTCCTCCGAGGTGACAAGCCGGTGTTCCAGGCCAGTCGTGGGCAAAATTAAGCACCAGAAGAAGCCAAGCCATTACCTTGTTTGGTCGTACACTGCCGAGAAGGGGAGGAAGAAGAAAAATAAAGAAAATGATGCGCATTGTGCAATAAACCTCCGATCGGGCGACATGTTGGAGTACATATTCGATGAATCATTGCTGGAAAGGTAAACAATCATATTGCTAAATTTTACATTTTAATTTTATTATATGTAATTGAATCAATAATTAATAAGTATACATTTTATGGTGCCGCGAGATTCTGTCCTACACACGGATTGGATTCGCGGACAGAAGGTCATTGCTTACGCTGCGCCCGGCTACATTGTTAGACGATGGTGTAAGTGCAAATGTCCGACAAATCGATTGAATCCAATGTTGCGATTTTTATATTAGATATGGCCCTTCAAAAATTGTGGGCTATGAATTGGTAGGTGTTGGACCATATGTGCCAACTGCTTACGTTACGAGAGTGCATTGAAGGACGGGAAATGCGTAATTGGTACCTTCCTACCTGGTTCTTGGTGGGTATTTAATTTTTTTTGTGAATTAGTTGCGTTATTTATGTAACAAACGATGATGTTTTAATTGCAGTACCATATATTAAAGTCCAAGAACTACAACGTAGAAAGATGTATGAACGAGTTCAAGTTCTACATGTCTCCATTTCAACAGTGCGAGAAGGTAATGGATTTCCAGATTCATTTGTCCCTAAATTTCATAATGATAAAAATGACTAATAACATAGCGATTTAATACATTGGCAAATGTTTATAATTTTCAATGATGCAGGGATGCATTGGTTTAGATGCGTTGTCAACGTAAAAGAACGCATGGTCACTATATTGGACTCCATGCGGCCGCGTGTGAAGATCACAACCATGCGATCCCCACGGATGATAATGGTCGGCGACGTGGTGAGTATGAATTAAAACATATTTGTGCAAAATTTTGGTCAGACTTATTAGAAATGCCATATTATTTCACATATGAATTTTAATAACTCTGAAGTTCGATTATACGATTATGTAGATGAAATTCATAGACGGAATGTTCGCCACCAAAGTCCCCCGACCGCCACTGTTGAAAACATTTAGGCTTGAATTCGATACGAAGGTGCCGTAGCAACCAAACGGGTAAAATCTCAAATCGGTCACTAATATTGCATCCCATTTTGTTCATATCAATACGTACAATTTATAATTATTGTTATTGTTTGTAAAAATAATTTCTTATTTGTTTGGTAATGTATAATCTCACGCAGTTATAACTGTGGTGTTTATGTACTGAAGTTTATGGAGCACCTTGACAGTGATTATACATGGATGGTAAATATTTGATTTCTAATAATATAATTTTTGTACACTTGGTCAATCGGTTTGCTGTCATGGTTTACCAGTTTTCAAATATATATGTTCACTTAGCAATCACACATTTAATTAATGTATCTGCTATTTTTCACTATTGCATGCAATAAACGACAGAGAGAGGGGAATTCGCGTTGCATATTGTGGAACATGAGCACAATGAAGAACGCAATACAATACGCAATAAATGCCAAGAGTATAGCACTGCCCGTGAAAGCTCGGGAAAAATATCATAGGCGTGTAGATTACTCCATTTTGTAATTACACTTTGACGGTATTACGATTTGTAAGATCAGTTTTAGTTGAATGTTGTTATGTTATAAACCATTTATTTATGTATGTGATGACGTTGACCTAAATTATAAATATTGCGCGATTTTTGTGTTAATGAAATGTTGCACATACTTGTAAATAGTTTATGTTACTCTATTTGTTGTTTGTAGTTTAAATAACAAATATGCGTATTGGTAATGATCAAATTTGTTATTTATAACTAAAATGTTAGATTGATTCTTACTTTACGTGAGTCATAAAAATTTGGGACTTAAAATAATTATTAAGGCAAATTTCTATAAATTTGATTACACATGTAACATAATCGATTAGTGTATATGTATATTCGATTAGTTATCCAATAAATTTGAAATACATATTTCTGTATCAACATAATCATTTATTCATAATTCATAAAATTGATTTTAAAACATATAATCAATTAGTATGTAAGTATAATCGATTATGTTTATGCCACAATTAATTGAATTTTATACTGTGTTGAAGTAACCAATTACACATATTGAATAAACGATTAGTTCACCTCAGATTATATTTCATATTTATTGGGCATAAACATAATCGATTATAATTACATTCTAATCAATTATGTTTACTGTTAAACATAATCGATTAGTATGTAATTATAATCGATTATGATTATGCCACAATTAATGGAATTTCATACTGTGTTGAAGTAACCGATTAGAAATATTGACTAAACGATTAGTTCACCTCAGTACGTAAATTACATTAATTGGGGGGAATATAATCGATTATATGTTTAATCATATTAATAATATAATCGATTAGTATGTAATTATAATTGATTACAAGAAAACAGATTGAACATTGCATATTTCAATTATATTCTAATAGAATTATAATTGCTTACTGATATAATTACATAATCGATTATATTTCTATATTAATCGCATATGGTATATAAGAATTATAAGTAAATTGAATATGTGCAATGGTTATTCGATTAGTTGAGAGTGTATAATTGATTAAGTAATTACAGAATGTAATGACATATTGTTACTGTAATTATAATCGAATAACGTACTATATATTCGATTAATTAAATATTTTGTACATAATTATAATTATCCGTTATCGAATTGGTTATTCCCGATTATACAACAAAATTCCAATACGTGTAGATACATTGCAAAATAACATATGTAATTGTAAAAATAAAGTTACAACAAAGTAACACATTTAAAACTTACCTAACAAACATATAAAATACAAACCTAAAAAACGTATCAAATACGTACCTAACAAACATATGAAATACATAACAAACACAACTAACAAAACCTTGAGCATAATTTATAACATATTAAAAATGTCATTACATAATACGAAATTTGGTTTAACTAATTAAAAAAAAAATTACAAGATAATGTAGAAAACTAAATACGACAACGAGTAAAAAATAAGTCTAGTGTGTCCCACTGTCACCGTCACCGTCACTGTCTCCGTCAATGAATTCTTTGACTTGATCCATGAATGTCTTGTGCACGTCTTTCACCTGTTCAAACATTGAAAATATTTTATCCTGTTGTAACAATATTTTATCCTGTTGTGCACCAAGTCCTTGCATGTAAGCCATTAATCGCCGATTTTTCTCGCTTAGCTCATCCACACGCATAGCTACATGATCTAGTTGTGTAGGCAAAAGGATGACTGAAGCAGAAGAGGATGGACCAGCTAGAGGTTGAGCAGCGGGTTCGCTTGTCAATGCGTACTACGGATCATGTTTTCTTTTGGTACGCGGCTCAAGATTAACAGCCAGATCATCCTCTTCGTCATCATCGCTTGATTTTGAATCATCATCATTAATTACCTAGCGACGCCCTTGGACTTTGCGAATGAATACACCCGAATCACCCGAATAACCCATTTTGTGCACACGGGCGACATTTAGAAATATAGAGTTATCAATTGCGTCTTCTCCGGACACATCAACAAATCTATCGATAATCGCAGACAACAGCATACCATGGGGCAAGGCACAATTTTTCGACTTAGATGCACGGATAATAGAAGCAGTGATGTAATGGGGAATATCAAAATGAATCATATTCAAAATCAGGAACATTGCGAATGCATCTATGTGATTTATGTAAGAACGGGTACCTGACCTAGGATTAATGGTCATTATCACAATGTAATGCAACAAGCGAACGTTCAATGGACACGTTGTTGCATTAAATCGCGATTTATATGAGAATTGGTTAGGCAGATGGATTGACTCATAAAAGTCATTCTCCGAGTACCCAACTCTACGACAAATATCTAGTCATATTCAGTACATCGCTAACTATATCGGAGTCCAACTGAATCTCGACCCCTTTGACATAAGATGAGTATATGTCTGTTTTGCTATTCTTTCGTAAATTACAGAAAAACTGTCTAACAAAGTAGTATGGACGGTTTAATGAGAGAAGTTCGAAAACTAAATGCAACAGATTATCTAAAAAATTGAGGGTAGGATCTACTAAGGGAGTAGGGAATACCATCATTCCACTCATTATTGACCTCGCTTTGAACTCATCCTCATATCGGGAAAGATCGACATTCGTCCGAAAATACCGCGATTGTGCCGTAGAACCAGAAGGAGCAGCCGCTGTGTTCCTTCTACTGCGATGTACCGATGGATTCTTGGTTCTGGGAGCCATTATACGATTATAATTTGTCGTGAGACAAACCGGTACAACAATCAAGTCACAATCAAACACGCACACATGCGGAAGCAATAATGAAAGAAATGTAAAAACAATGTAAAGAAAAGTAACCAAGAGATGAACATGAAAGAAATCTTTTTTGTATTCAATTGAAAACCCCAAATTGATACACATAAAGTTACAAGATCCCTCTTACCTTCTAAGATAAAACCTCTTAGAAATGCCTCTAGATAATAGATTAAGCGACGAAACAAAACAAAACCAGAAATAACAAACTTGAAAACTGACTTGGCACAGCGACGCCCTAGATGGGCGCCGCGGCGCTGTGCTCTCGGCCATTTCCAGTGGCGTCGCGGCGCTGTGGTCACTACCATAGTGCCAAATGTCTTCAATTTTTTTCTGTTTTCTTCGCCGCTTCATTGTTCCTTCTCAATTTTGAACCAATACTCAACATAATGAAATCTGTAAACTTGTGTAATCGATTGGCAAAGTGGAATTTGAGTTTGAAAGGGAGAAGAAGCGCGAACGAGAGATAGGAATTGCAGAGTAAAAAATAAAGTTTTTTTGGATGAAATGTAAGTTTGTGCCCTAATTTTTGTTTTATACTAACGGTGGGAGTAATCGATTAGTTCCTATACTAATAGATTATGTCAATTTAATTACTGTCAATAACTCAATTGTAATTTACACATACATAATCGATTATATGTAAATTTATAATCGATTATGTATATTTAGTAAATAGTAATTACAATACAGAATTAATTGAATTAGTAATACAATACAAAATTACTTGGGACTCAATTACTTCAATAATAAACATAATTGATTACAATTTCAACATAATCGTTTACTTCGGATTACTTGAGATCAGTGAGACTTGAAATTACACATGAAGTAATTGAAGTGCAATTTTCGGATTACTTGAAATCAGTGGAATTACTTGGCATCAGTGTTGATATGAAGTAATCCCACTGATCTCAAGTAATTGGAAAATTGCACAAAATTTTCAAGTGCAATTTTCGGATTACTTAGGATCAGTAGTATAACTTGGCATCAGTGCTGATATGAATTAATCTCACTTATCTCAAGTAATTCGAAAATTGCACAAACTTTTCAAGTGCAATTTTCAGATTACTTTAGATCAGTGGAATTACTTGGCATCAGTATTGATATGAAGTAATCACACTGATTTCAAGTAATCCAAGTAATCAATTACCAATAATTTGACTTGTAAAAATTATTACCAATCGTGGAAGGATTACCACTATAATAAAATTACAATTTTATCCTTCCACCACGATAATATTATTTTATTAATATTTTTTTTTACACACGTCACTTTTTTTATTGGTTTTTAAAAATGGGAAATTACATTTTTTGTCCCTCATATTTGACTGTACACATCTCCACCCACCGGGGGTGTATACAAATGAAGCCCCTTAATTAGTGTGCATATATTTATAAATAAAGATATTAAAACACGTATGGGTAAATATTTAGAAATACAAAAGGTATCAAAAGAACAGCATAAATATTTAGAAATATTTTTTGTCTTAAAATCGAGGGTCTTTCAATAAGAAGTTTCTTGTTGATGGTCGTTTGGTAATACGAAAACGATAGAAAAATTCAAATTTGTATAAATTGATGTCATCTCTCCATTTGTTTAACAAAAGAAGAGAGTTGGAAAGTGACCCTTCATCTTTGACGTTTGAATAATTTTTGCCTCCGAACTATAGGTCAGTATCATACTTGACCTTTAATTCCTTTTTTCCTAATATATTGCCACTTGAACTCATCGAAAGTGACAAAATTGCTCTTTCCCTTCACTTCCTAACAAATTTTTTGGGTTGGGTTTTCTGAGTTAAATGGGTCAAAAGGTGACGGAAGTGGATTACGAGTTTAGACGATAATATATAAGAAAAAAATATGAAGGGGAAGACAAAAATGGATTTAAGCCTAAAAATTATATTTTCCAAAGAGAGACTTGTTTATCCTCTTAAATTAAAGGGTGCTATAGTTCAGCCTCGTATCACAAAAATGTATGTCTTTGAGAAGAGAGTTTGAGAGTACGTAGAAAATATTGGGAGATTCTGTATAGGGATGATTTTCAGACTTGGAGGAAAACTCTACTCAAACGCTTCCCCTGGAATCCTCTTGTAATCACTCCCAAAGGTTATTAATGATCACATCAAATGCTTTTGGTGTTGCATCAATGAAGACCCCAATTCAGTGCGAGATCTGAGTTGTTACACTCCAAAACTTGTATTAGTCTGATAAACAAAATCGAAGGCTTACTCAATGATAAGATCTCCAGTAAATGAACCGAAATTAAGCCTACAAGTTTCAATGTCTTTATAATTAAAGAATCTGAGCACTCGAGCTCTTTGCCCTCCAAGATATATCCATCAGCTCTGCCACATTGACCATGATGAAATAAAAGCTAACGCACGACAACCACCAAAATTGATCTTCAATAGGGGGGTCAAGCTTGCGATCCTATTGTCATTCTCCACAGCTTTCCCAAAACTCAACTCGGGTTATGTGAAATCTGCCCTCAAACATTAAGCCAAATAGGCCCTCAGTCCGTCTCAGATTTCCCAGATATCAATGAATTCACTTGCGAGCTTTCCATAGTTATGGCTTTTAACGATCAAATATCAATGTAACAATTACATGGATGATGCAATTGTAAAAGCATGATTGTTGAAGCTACAAATGCTATAAAAGTAGCTGATATTAGGATTAGACATATTTTCCTCTATATTTTTGCTTGGATTCTTTAACAATATTGGAATCACCTGAAGCGATTACGTGAGAATCAGCCGAACTGAAGACAGAAGAACGAAGATTACCCTCTTCTAACCACTTTAGATGATTCTCCTTGAACTCCAAATGTTGTATCATAGCTGCTTCTGCAATTTCTTTAGTATAAGGACTTGTTTTCACCATGGTCAATAATACACGGCTATAACGTGAACTTAGGATCTGTTCGGAAGAAGCAACCGATTTGAAACATTGGTGTGTTGGGAAATGGCCGTCTGTAGAATCATCATCCCTCAGCACCGGGTAAAAAAAAACAAGCCTGCCGCCCATTACGAGCATCCGAGCAGCAAGGTCAAGCAAATCATGGACGCATTCAGCTAAGCTATAAGACGCAGTTGATGGTATGTGATTGTCCCTCTTATCATCAGGAACAGTGTACGGGTCCACAACCCCTTTCATTAATTTGCGTCCACCAGATTTTCGCCCTCCAGCACGAACCCCATATGGAGGATCACAGATTATAGCATCAAACACCTTCACAAACACGAAAACTACATGTCAAAAGCAATTAAAGACAACAATTTGGTGGAGCTAAGAGTGACTTGTCAGTACAATCCTTAAAGAAAAGAAAAAAGTGCCATCATAAGGTTCTTTATAAATCAATTGAGTTCTCAAAATCACCAACATGGACAGCAATATTTGCAACAATATCCAACAACTTTTTTCAATTGAGCATGAATTTTGTCTTGTTACAGCTCCTCTTTTGCATGGGCATTAAGAGTGAATATTTTTACCTTACCACATCCTACAACAAGCAGGGTTACATAAAAACGAGGCTCCACCCAAAATTAACTCCTTCCCTTCCACATTCCAAAAACACCATATTAACGATGTAGATAAAAAATCAAATCCACTTACCATCAAACTTGCTACATCAATTGATTAGCAAGATGATTTTAGAAATCAGCACAATATATCTCAAACAAAAAAGAAAGTCATCGTCATTTACTACTTCACTTGCATACAAAACTAACTAAGGAATTCTGTATATCATGCTAGGATTATTCATATTGGAGCCAAGAACATAAAGAAAATTCCAAGAAAATATCCCATCATCAAAATTTCATACAACTTTACCTTCCTCAAGTTCTTTGTATGTGTAGACTTTTATATAAGATAGTTATCAAGGTATTAAGATAAGGCTATATTCATAAATTAGAGTTTTAGTTAAGTTAATTTAATTTAATTTAATTAGTAGAAGTAGTAGTAGAAGTGTGGCAATTGTTGATCATGTGTGTATGGGAGAAGGTGGGGTTTATCCCTTCATATGTTGATTTAAATGAAAAAAGAATGTAGTCAGTTATCAAATTATGCATTTTCTTTTTTGTGGAAAGAAATTGAAAGATTGGTTTTCTCAATTCCCTTCGAAGTGATTCGCTCATTAAAGTTAGAATCATTATACCATATACATGCAGATAACAAATATCTAACAATTTCATCTTCTGCCAAACTCTAAGGTCCATATCCATAAAGAAATTCAAACAAAACACCCAAAAAATCCATTTTTCAATTACCTGGGCACCATTGTATCACACACTAGTCCACCCCAACTAAGATGTAATTTAAACCGAGAGCCAATACATGTAGCCTAGAATTAAACCTAAGCAAAGTTTTAATTCAGTACTATGGTGTAAAGGAAAGTTCTGACAGCATATAATGTATGTTATAGTTTGTCACACTAAAACTAGTGGAGGCATATTATGATGTTGAAAACATATTAGTATTGTTATTATTATGAGAACTACAGAGGATTCAGCTTTGTAATATTTAACTCGAAAGAATATATACTGCCAACGCAACATCAATCACCACAGAACACATATAATCATCTAATATGAAACATCGAAGAAGGAACGGTTCACAGATGTAAAAATTTAGAACCACTGCTTTAGGAAAAATTATGCACGTAAGATATTACCTCTTTCAAGCCAGGACGCCACGGAGGAAGGTTATTATCTGCCCTCAACAGAGAAACTGGCATCGGTAATCCATACTGCAAAAAGGCATGAACATATAAGTACAGATGTACTCAGCTTTTCATAGCATGTGCATAACAGACACAAGTTTTACATTCCCTATCATTCCTTCGAATATCACAAACATTTTTAACACTAGAGTTTCAGAAATTAGTGGCCTAATATTTGTTTACAGCCAACACTTTAAGGCTACAATAAAAATTTGTGCCTAAAGAGTTTAAGGGACACATCACTTGAGCAGTATTTTTAGCTATTATCATGAAGGTAATACAATATATTTTCCAAGCATGGATTGGGTAATACAATATTATTTGAATGGTGTTCCTTTTACCGTATTTCAAACACCAGAACAAAGTTTCATTTTCTATGTATAGTATATTCACCTGCTTGAAGTTGCTCCATACATTGCAGTCAGGGCCACGCCCATCACGTACCACCCTAATGTCAATGTCTGCACCCTGAACAATTTAAATGGGTTGATATTGGGAAAAACTTATTGCAGTTGAACAGTTCACATAAACTTTTAAAGGTAAAAGTGTCTGGTTAAATTATTATTTTAAAATGTAGACTTATGAAATTGAGCAAGGAAATGCAAACCATTGTCATCGCTCCAAAATGAGCTGCCGCAACAAGAATGCTCCCGGTGCCAACAAATGGGTCATAGACAAGTTTTCCTGATTTTGTTAGAGCTTGGTTAGCCATTAGGAAAGCTATTTCAGCATCCATGGCAGTTGGACCAAGATACTTGCGTGTTTTTAACTGATATGTAGGTAAGAGCTTCCTATCGGCACCACCAACCTCCCGTCCGAAAAATATTCTTCGCTGAAGAACTGGTGGGAGTCCATTATTAGAACCATAGTCATCAGTTTCCATAAGCCAGAACTTGTGCTCTGGATTGCGCAAATTAACTCGACCCTGAAACATATTACTTCACATTAAACTCAAAAACACATTGAATAATGATAATCTAGTGTCTGTTCTGAGAACCAATAGTAAAGCACAAAGAGTAATACGAACTGCACCTTGAAAGGAATGTAATCGAGTCCGAGGATACGATCATTTTGCTCCTGGAAGCTGAGGACCTTTCCAAAGGTGTCAACAGTTATCCTAAAGGAGCTATCAGAATTCAAGTACGGAATCTTTCGCTCATCTGGATAACTTTTTATAGCCTCTTCCAATTCTTCGTAGCTACTCCCTTCTCCCCAAACTTCATAAATACCCTTCACAAGTATACCTACAAATTTTCAAATAAAAAAACATCACAGTCAAAATCAAACCACATCAAATAAACATAACAGCAATTCCATTTCCCTTTTTTTCTTTTCCATCTCATATTACATGACGACTGACATCAATTAATCAACCTGCACAACAATATTAGACATTTCAGCCATTCTACATCAATAAAAAAAAGTAAGAAACAGCATTTTCATCGAGATTGAATAATTTTCCCTAAAGCTTCCTAAAAGTGGGACGCTAGAAAACTGAATAATCATTGATTCTTTACCAAGACCACTAAGCATTGTTCGTACATACGTGT
Source organism: Francoa sonchifolia (assembly GCA_036897585.1). Classification (NCBI taxonomy): domain Eukaryota; kingdom Viridiplantae; phylum Streptophyta; class Magnoliopsida; order Geraniales; family Francoaceae; genus Francoa; species Francoa sonchifolia. Next base: position 10,810 of record JAYMTB010000841.1, read on the forward strand.
AAAGTGAATGAATATACTGAGTGACTTACTTCGATTAGCGATGCTGCGAGCGATATCTTCAGAAGGAAGATTGACGAAGTGGAAAGGAGAATCGGTGTGATGGTGCCAGGGAAGCTTCCATTCAAGAGATAATGATTTATCAGGATGAACAGATACAGCACCAAAAAGCTCAGCTAGAGATTCAACTTCAGGTTTTCTGTAATCTAAGAATCTGTGATAGAACACACACAAATACCACATTTCTTCGCTCAATCACGTTCTTCAAAACCACCAAATGAGAAAAACTGGAGGTTTCTGAATTATAAGCCCTAAACCCTCGAGTTTTATAATGTTATTCGTTTTCCCAGAATGGGTGTTTTAGTCACCTATTTACCAAACGGGGTTGGAAGAGGTTAAAGTACCACATTACCACTTTTATGGTGGAGGTAGCATGAAAAAATCTTTGGTGCTCCAATGGTAATATTCCTACTGCTATATGATAATATAAGTAGTTACTAAGGAACAAAAAATGTATCAATCATGATGGATAGAATTAAATAAGTCTCTTTCTTTTATTAATTCCACTAACAATGGCATGTTTCTCTCTTTGATATATAAAATGTTAAGCATTGAGATTCGCCTTTGTTCTTCATTCTAATTACTATTAATATTCTTGTTTAAACTCAAACATAAGATTCACATTGTGGTCTCCAAGTTTGAATTCCGTTGCATGAAATTCTACGCCAAAAAAATATGAATTGAATTTGTAATTTATAAGATTGAGTTCATCATTATTAACAATTTGCATTAAAATATTTTAATACGGTGAGTATGTATCAACAGATTGGGTGAGATAGTGAGTTGGATCCGTATCACTTTGTTCAATTTGATGAATACCCTTTAGTGTAATCCAAAAATAAAAATAAAATAAAATGTGAGTTATATAAATCAAATTAAAAGATAGACAAAGGAAATCAAATTGAGACTAAAGTTGGTCAAATATTAGTAATTATAATATTGACTTCAACCACTTCATCCCAAGAAAATAAAAATTCAATTCAGTATTTGAATATTTTGAGATGACTGGTGTTAAGGACAAACTATAATATATGGTAAATAATACATCTTGAGAAGAAGTGTTTAAAAAATCAATATTATTTATTTTAAATCTATAAATTCTATTTTATTAATTAACCAACTATTTATATATAGACTTATCTTAATGAAGTTAAATGATGCTTATAATTGTTAGTGGGGTTTTGAAAAATCAATTGATTTCAGTGATATTTTGTTATAAAACTAGTAGTAGATTGAAATATGAAAAAGAATAATTATATTTATTGAAAAAGTGGCAACAAATAAATAATTTATAAATTAACATTTATGTAACCCATATTACTTCTCAAATCAATATTTTTTTTATTTATAAATTTCTAATCAACTCTTAAAAGAGATTCAAAATAGATTCTATTTTTCAAATTCTATCATAAAATAGAATTAAAGGAAAGTAAAAGGAGTTGATTGCAAATAGAAAGGCAGAAGAAGAGCAATATGGTTGGTCCCCCTGCTAGTTCATTTTCTTCCTTTTCAATCCTCCCATCTCTCCGCCAGATTCATTTTTTTTCCATTTAGATCTCTCCATCTCCGCTCCGAATCTCATAATTTCTATTATCATTTGCTTCGATCTATGTTTTTTTAATTATATAT
>JAYMTB010000842.1:0-12493 GCA_036897585.1 Francoa sonchifolia
TTATTTTCTTAGGTAAATTTTAGGATATCAAATAAGGATGAGAGCAAACAACATACCAGTGAACAATCGAAACAAGAATTCAAGAGTCCAACGATGAGGAGTATGACAACGACTAATCAGGTTGTTTTTTTTGCTTTCTTTACCTCTTTGTTTAATTCAAAACATTGAGACAATGTTTGATTTAAGTTTGGGGGTATGGGTAATTGGGTAATTAGGATGTGCTCTGATAGTATTTTTTTTTTTTTGATTGTAGTAAATTATTGATTTGTTGTTTTGATATGAGGAAGTCAATGATAAAATCATGATTGACTTGAAAGTCAAAATTTTCAAGTTTTTGGATAGTTGTAAATTTTCCTTCTAGTATTAACTTTGCAATGCTAGGTCGAATTGAGCAATTTCAACAAGGAATAATAGATTGTCCAGTTAGGTTTAGAGAACATTTATATAAACTTAGTGATACACTGAATCCTAGATTGAATTTTATGAATTGTTTGATTGAATCTCGAACCAAAGACAACATCTAAGTTGAGGGGAAGAATTAGGTCATCTGAAGACTGCCTGAAAAGAGAAAGAAAACTAAACCGAGAAGAGCATAAAATGCAGTTCGGTAAATGAGAAAAAGAAACGAAAAGAAACCGAGAAGAGCATGAAATTCAGCTCGGTAAAAGAAAAGGAAGAAAAGTAAAAAAGAGCATAAAATGCAACTCGAACCCTTATTCTCAAATGTGTGGTCTACATGAGGGGAGAGAGACATTAAAAACAAGCATATGGAATTCATGATTCGTGATCAATGCGTACACTTGTTTATATAAAGATATCCGAACCACTGACATGAAAATCAAACTTTGTTGAATGTTCAATTCTGATGTTAAGCAAGGTAGAGTTAATGATAGGACTAAAATCTCAGCGACTGCCTCTTGATAAATTTCTAAAACCGACTGACATATGCAATCTTTGAGGCGATTCAAAATAAAAATGGTAGACGTAGGTCTTCATTTTCTTTTGCTTTATTTCCTTTTGCTCGATGACTAGAAAAATGTTAAGTTTGGGGGTATTTGATAGTGAGTAAATATGTATGATTCTTAGATACCTTTTCATGCTTATTGTGATATAGATTCTCGAGATTTTAGGTATTTAAGTATGTTTTGGTTATTTTATCATAGATTAGCAAAAAAGTGAAGAATCGATGAATTTAGCACATTTTGAAGTAAAAAGGAAGTAAAGACAATCGCTGCGCGAAAGAGGAAACGAAAGGTGAAGACCGACGAAGAGACGAAAGAAAATCAACGAAAAGACTGAGGGCAAGCACCACGGCGCCCAAATGCAGCCTACTTTAAGCGTCGTGGTGCCAAGCCTCGGTCCGCCAAAGTCTGAAAATACTGAAAATGGCGCCTAGACGCCACCTCAAGGGCGCTAAGGTGCCAGTGGGACCCACATTCGATTTTTGGAAATTAGAGTTTTCAAACCCTAATCACTTGAATTTTCACCTCCCACAATATAAATACATACTTTGGAGATGAAAGATGCGGAGACTCAAGGAGGCATCTTTCATTTCGTATTCTTAGAATTTCTCTTTAGGCGTTCTTAGTTACGGATTGCTATATCTTTTTACTTTCGATTAAAGAATAATTGAAGTTTGGTTCTTCAAGATTTGTGAGATCTAATTGAATACTATTGTTCTTTATTCTTCATTATTTATATATCTTATGTATTGTTTAACATTATTGTTTTAGTCAGTTGATACAAACTATCGTTATTCGATTGACAAAACGATATATAGCCAATTAGAACTTTGAATCCGTAATTGTTTGAATGTTCTAATACCAAGTGGTAAAATAACATAGTTGATTATAAATAGATTTTCAACTTATGTTATGTGGATATATGATCTAGTCTAAATGAACCGTGCTTGATGTGTTTGTTGGCTAAAATTGGTAGTCCCTCTAGATCGTTAATGCTATTAGTAGATTAAATCCTAAGAGTTTATCTAGGGTTGTTTATTAACAAGAGAAATAATCAACGAGCTTCTTGATTCTCGAGAAGAAGAGACAGGTTGTTAGAGCTTCTCAACAACCATAACCAATTTAGTGAAAAATATAGGAATCTATCTTTGAATTAATGATCAAGTCTTTGAACCGAATATGATGTTATAACTTTGACCGGATATTTGTTTTGAATTAATATTTTTATTTTATCTTTGTTTTTTAATATTATCTTTATTTTATCTTTTACTTTTTATTTTTAAATTCAAAACCCATTTTATTTCTTTTAGTTTGTTTTAATAAATTCAACTAATCCCTGTGATTCGATCTTGCTTATCACTACTACTATTCTTAAAGCAAAAACAATTATTTATTTGATTCGATACCCACATGTTGAACTACCAATTAACCCAAAAGCTTAAGCTATCACTACTACTATTCTTAAAGCAAGAACAATTATTTATTGGATTCGACACCCACATGTTGAACTACCAATTAACCCAAAAGCTTAAGCTACCCCTCACGTGAAAACCAGAACAATTATTTATTGGATTCGACACCTACATATTGAACTACCAATTAACCCAAAACTTAAGCTACCCCTCACGCGAAAACCAAAATTTTTTCTTGCTAGTCACAGCCAACAGAAACGTGGACAATATTTTGCCTCAATAGCGGAGATTCAAACTCATGACCTCATGCTCTGATACCATGTTGAACTACCGATTGATCCAAAAGCTTAAGCTGTTAGGTAATGGGTCTAATATGTATATCTAACATCATACTTTGTACATGATAAAATAAATATCATGTACTGTAATTAATGTTAAACATTAATTGACAAACCATACTTGTTACGTGAAAACATAAGTATCATGTACTGTAATTAATGTTAAAATATTAATTAACAAACCATACTTTGTACATAATCACATGATAAAACATAAGTATCATGTACTGTAATTAATGTTAAAATATTAATTAACAAACCATACTTGGTACATAATCACATGATAAAACATAAGTATCATAATTAATATTAAACATTAATTAACAAACCATACTTGTTACGTGATAAAACATAAGTATTATTTACTGTAATTAATGTTGAAACATTAACTAACAAAACATTAACTGACAAAACATACTTTGTACATGATAAAATAAATCATATGTATCATGTGAGTCATAATTATTCTTACATGCAAATTGATCAAAAGTAAATAGTTTAAGATATAAAAGTGACTTTACACCTTAATTTAATTATATTTTATTGAATTATTTATTACTTTAGTTAGTATAGTTAAGCATTTATCTAAGTCCTATGATGGACCAAATCCAACTCGATAACTCATTGACTCGATAAATTAAAAATAATTATTTTCAGTTATATTTTTGGGTTCAAATATCCTCTTTTCTCCTATCTCTTTGATCCGAAGAAATGGAGAAATTTGTATTGGGTCAAATTAAGGAGAACTAAATCCTCCAATTCTCAATAACTTTGATAATTTCTTTATATCTACTCCACTAACAATATCATCTAAAATACCAAGACCCTATATTAATTCCTAACTTTAATTGAAAAATAACAAAATTAAGCATGTAATGCTATTATAATATTATGAACTTATGGGCCAATTCAGATATTCTTGGAATCCTAAATTTTACTTAATACATCATACTTACGTGGGTATAATGTATGAAATATTTTCTTCTTAATTAGTAGTGTTAGTGGAATTTACAATTTTTTTTTGGGGAACAAACACTGTTAGATTGGCGTAACCAGAAAATGAAGTATGCAGGCCATAAATTCAATTTTTTGTGTTCAATTTAATGAAATTTTGATATTTGAAAAAATACATTATCCATTTTCATTTGGTGCGGGTCGGGCAGCCTGCTTTGCACGAGGTACACTTCCTGAGCCTGGCACAACCTGATTTCCCTGTCCGCCAGTTTCTGTGAACTGTTTCACTTTCAGAACATACCCAATTGAAGATCCAACAAGTGCAAACTCATTTCACTCTGTTCTTCCAATGAATCCCTATGAGCAAAGATTAAGAGATGAAGTCATTTACCTTCATTCTCTCTGGCATCATGGCCCTCCAATTCATCCGCCTTTCAACCCTAGTCCCCAATTTTTGCCCAATAATCCCAATCCCAATTTCATTGCATACCCATCAAGATCAAACGGAGATAGACAAAATTACTGGAAAAGGCAGCGTTTTGAATCCAACCCACAACCAGATTCCGGCGTTGAATGGCCATGCCAGAAACCCCTCACCGAATCGCCGCCGGGTCATTCCGCTTGGCCCTCCTTGAAGCCCAATTCGGCTCCGGTGACTCAACCGCTTTCGTCTGAGAAGCTAAAGGAATTGGCTGCTGTTAAAATCCAGCAGAAGGCATTGGATATATGCTGTAAATTTTTTGAGGAAGTGGTTGATTCTGATTGTGATGAGGAGGAAGATGAGAATGAGAATGAGGAGAGTGAAGAGTTTAAGTTTTTTATGAAGGTGTTTGAAGAGGATGGTGAATTGAGGAGTTATTATGAGAAGAATTATGAGGGTGGGGAGTTTTGTTGTTTGGTTTGTGGTGGGATTGGGAAGAAGGTTTGGAAGAGGTTTAAGGATTGTGTTGGTCTAGTTCAGCATTCCAGTAGGATATCGAAGACGAAGAAGAAACGGGCTCATAGAGCTTTCGGGCATGTTGTTTGTATGGTTCTTGGTTGGGATACATGTAGGCTTCCATTGATTGTGAAAAAGGGTGATCCTTTGAGCCAAACTTTAGCGCGATCCGGAGAATTACAGGTAATGGGTATCTATTTGTGGTGTGTTTTTCAAATTGTGTGTAAGATATGATTTTTTTTAAGCGTTGCAGGATGAGCAAGGTGTTGCTAATAACGATGATTCTGAAGTTCTTAAAGACAATGTAGAAACTTTAATTGGCAACAATGGTGGATCAGTTTCGACAGAAGGATCAAGGGTTGTACAGAATCATGGTGATTTCGTTATATGTGAGGTGTGATGTGTGTATGATTTCTGATATTTGCATATGCAAATTTAGTTGATTTAAGCATGATATGTGGGCAAAAATTGTCTTATAATTTGATATGCTTTGTAGAATTTTTTGACGGGAGATGTTAGCCAAAAACATATAGAAAACTTTCGTAAGAGAAAAGCAGATGGTGATGTAAATGAAGATGCAGTAGATTAGTTGGTAAGATGAATGGTCTACGTTTCGAGGTGTAAATGCGGGTTCTGATGTATATGATAATGGTGTGTTCATTATTCTCTGAAAAAGAAAAGCCTGATTTTTAATGGCTCTGAAAATTATTGTCTTTGAAACAAATTTCATCATTCTGCTGACCAATTCAGAAAATCCGTTCATTTAGTGCCCGAAAGTAACCACATCGTAGATACATAAAGAAAATTAAATCCCGGTAATCCATAATTATATATTGTATGCAAGATTTGGAGAAACCCATTCTACATAAAATGCTATCTGCCGCCCTCTCCTCATATTATCTACCCAGTTTGTGCATGGCATTATCTTAGAAAAATGCCCATTCTACTGTATTTAAAGGCTTTTGGAAACCAATGGCAAGTAAAGTTTTTTTCCACTAGAAATGAGAAATAAAAGTGGCGATTTGTTTAATTTGGTATACACAAAGCCAACGTTTCCTTATGGTAAAGCATGTGATGCAGGGCTCGGACATAGAATGGCGATGTGAAAAGCCTATCACTGAGTCCGATACAGAAATGTTGAGATGGCCCACTTTGAAGCCTCAATCAGCGTCCATGACACCTGTGCTTTCTGCAGAAGAATTAACGAGGATTTCTGCAGACCTGATGCAGCAGAAAGTTTCAGAAGCTTGTCGAGAATTTTTTGCAGGAAATGCCAATTCAGACAGTGATGAAGACAATGATGAAGATGAGTTTGAGGAAAGTGAGGAGTACAATTTCTTTTTACGAGTTCTTAAAGAGGAAAATCAGTTAAGGACATATTATGAGAATAATTATGAAGGAGGAGAGTTTTGTTGTTTGGTTTGTGGTGGGATTGGGAAGAAGGTTTGGAAGCGGTTTAAGGGTTGTATTGGGCTTCTCCAGCATTCAACTAATATTTCAAAGACTAAGAAGAAGAACGCTCATCGGGTATATGGGCAAGTCATTTGTAAGGTTCTTGGTTGGGATATTAATAAGTTGCCAAATATTGTGTTGTCAGGTGATCCTCTTAGTCGTTCTTTGGAGGAGTCGAGTTCACAGGTAATTTCTTCATGCTTCATATGTTTGTTTATAAAATTAGGGTTAATGACACAACACACCTATGTGGTTAGCTAGATTTACAAAAATTATTTTTCTAACATTTACCTCCCATGGTGGTTTACATTTGCAAATGACAATTCCGTCACTTTCCGTGAGCAATTAATCCAATTTTTATGAAAAACATTCAAATATTTCCTTTTTATTTAGACTAACCAAACTTTAAAAAAATGAGCTAGTAGGAAAAACTCGATTAGATTTTTGGATTAGTTGCTAATGGGAAGTGGCAGAAGTGGGCATGTGCAAAAATTGAAATCTACGGAGGATGTATAAATATAGCATTCGGGTCTATGTAAATCAAGCTAATCACATGGGAGCAAAATATAATCAACCCTATAAATTATGCATGTAGTTGTAGTGTATTAATTGCTTTCCTTTTACCGCGAAAGCCTCTGGTCAATATTTCCGGTGACAACAATGTAAACTCCGTAAGTGAACCAATTTTAAATGACGATTCTGATTTCATCAAAAGAATGACGAAATAATGATTTTCGAGGTTTGTAATGTATTTACAACTACAGTATTTGATTCTAGCACAAAATTTCGAGACTTCTCTACTAATTTGTTACTAATTGTTTTGTGCAGAATTCTCCGAAGAGTGATGGTATTGATAATCACAGGAAACCTTTTGATGACAAAATTTCGGATATGGAGTGAATGAAATGGGTGTGATAAATTCTTCGGTGAGATAATTGTTTTGTGTTTGAACATCTAATTGCTATCTATGAGTGTGTAGGATTTCCGGTTTTAATAAAGACCTATATTCAATTTTTATCATGATGATTTCCTCCCATTCTTAAACATAGTCGTTGGATTGGGTCTTTGAAACGAAAAATCTTGTTCATTTGGTTAACCATTTAAAAATCCAACGATGCCTTAGCAACCATGGAAATTGGAGAGATAGAAATCAAAATTCAACTCACTCTATATATCTGCACTAAAATAACATTCATCTTTAAAATGTAGCATTTCTGTGAAAATTTAGCGATACTGATGTATTTCAATGCAAAAATCGATGAAGGAAGATGGATGGGGAATTGAAACAAATAGATTACCAACAAATTGTTGTTGATATATGAAAATGCAACTCGAATAATTGAATGACGGATGGTATTAAGTGTTGGATATTGAGCTCCATAAGTCCAGGCTCCCGAACCCGAGCCGAGATCAAGTCACATTAGGTCCGATGGAGTCGAGCTGGAGCCCTTTATAGTTTGGGTCGACTGATTTGCAGCCTAATCTGGAGAAAAGATTGTCTCCTATCTATTTATCGAATGCAAATGCATGAGAATAGTTCATTGTGGTTCATAGATATTGTTTCAACCAAGGGCGGAGCCAGGAATTGAGCGGATCGGAAGGCCAAATCATAATAAATAGCAATAAAGATATCAATTAGAAATTAATTATTTTCTCCTTCTTAGGTTATAATTATTTATTAAAAAAATAAAAGTAATCTTACATTTTATATGTTAGTTTATTTTTTTCAAAATTAAATTAAATTATTTATTCTTTATATATATACAAGATTTTCTAAATAGTTATATTTGATGACCCAAAATTAACTAAAATTATCAAACTTTTGGAAAAATGATCTAAACTACGACACTTGGTAAAATTATATTTCTTAAACATATTTTTATTGTTCAATCTTCATACTTGTTTATTTAATTTGAAATCGTGCTTGAAATTTTCAGTGTAAATTTTAACTAAAATTATCAAATAAGTAGAAAAATTATCTAAATTATGCACTTGGTAAAATTGCGTTTCTCAAATACGTTTTTATTGTCCAATCTTCATACTTGTTTATTTAATTTGATATCGCGTTTGAAATTTTTAATGAAATTTGAAATTGTGTTTTCAAAATGCGATTTCTAATAAGCATATTTTTTTTGAATCAAACTTAATTGCTTTTATATTTTTCAGCATAATTTTTTTTTTATAATTTTCGAAAAAACATATAAAAAGAGGTATAAACCAAAGTCAGGTATAGAATGGGCACCAAATATATTTGGAAATATTTTTCCGATCTTGAAAACGGGAACCTTTCAATAAAAAGTCTCATTTTGATGAACTGTTTGTAAAAAGGAAATGTGAGAAGAATTCATATTTGTGCAAATCGATATCATCTCTCGATTTGTTTTTATGCTCAAGTCTTTTAGAGATCAAGGAAGAAGATTGGAACATTTCGGCATTTGGATTTAAGATTGGACGTGAGATATGATTTCTAGTTGTCCAAATTGAAAAGGCACTATCGCTCTCATTTGATTCAGGATAAAACTCAGATACAAGAATGATGCAATCATTATCCTTGATGTTGAACTACCGATTGATCCAAAAGCTTAAGCTTAAGCTTCAGATTTTTCTTCCATGTAAATTTGGTAAAGTCATCAACACACAAATATAGTTTTCCTCCATAGCTCTCAACTTGCATAGGTCCCATCAGGTCCATATGAAAAAGTTCAAGGGAATGAGTAGTTGTGATATGCTACAACACCTTGTGTGACACGTGTCGTTGTTTCTCCGTTTGGTAGTCTCCACATACACTGGTAACTCCTCCACCAAGATTTGGCAAGCCTTTAACAACACCATATCTCACAATTCTCTGCAATCCTCTGTAGCTAATATGACCAGGTCGATGATGCCACAATTCCAGATCATCCTTGGAGGATTTATGACATATCACTTTATCCACTAGTCTGTAACAGTTATCAATCGAACGTACCCCTTCCATAATCTAATTGCTCTCTTGATCTACCACTCTGCAAGTATCCTTGGTAAAATCAACATGAATATTCTGATCACACAATTGACCTATACTGATAAGATTTACCTTGAGACCATCCATTAGGAGCACATTCTTCAACTTTGGAAGAGCTTTAACATTTAGGCTACCTTTTCCAAGAACCAGCACTTTGTTTCCATCACCGAAAGTGACAAAACCTTCCTTACACCCACGGATGTCACTTAGGAATTTCTTCTCACTAGTCATATGCTTAGAGCATCCACTGTCAAAGTGTCATACATCCTCAGTGCTGGCTTTTCAAGAGGAGTGAGCAGCAAATAGTACTATGCATCATTTCTTATCCATATTTTCTTCTGATAGCTATTTCCAATTTTCACTTTCTTCTTAGGAGTGTTTCTGGGATTATTAATGACATTCTTTTTTCTCAAATCATGTAGCAATTTATAGCATATTGGCCTTATGTGACCAGGAACATCACAGTAGTGACAAACCAGCTTATACACCTTCATTTTACTATCAGAAGCACAATATTTGTTCAAAATTTCCTTCACAAATACAGTTTTCAAAGTAGAGGTTCCACCTTCATATCCAAGACCATGCAGATCACAAATTCTCTTTCCTTTGGCCAGGATTTCATCTAACTTCTCACTTCCAGTGCCAAGTTTCTTCAGAATACTTATAGCAGCAATCAACTCAGCTTCTATAGTTATCAACTGCTTATCCTGAGCATCCAACAAATCCTTACTCTCATTCACACCTTTCTCAAGCATCACTTTTTCTTCCTCAAGCTGCTCCACCTGAATTCTCAAAGATTTGTTAACATCACATACCATGATCCACTTGTTAAGCATGATCTTATATGTCTCCAACAGCTGACCCTCAGTGAGCTCATCTTCACTTTCACAGCTTTCTTCACGCACAGTCTCCTGTTTGCTTGGTGTTACAACACCAGGAGTAACACTTGTATCAGAAACAGTGCTAGCAATGAATACAACATGGTTGCTGACATATTCTTCATCTTCTTACTCACTGCCTTCAGACTCATCATCACTCCAGCTGACATTGAAAGACTTCTTCTTCTTCTTTAGAGTATTGGCACATTCAGCTTGAATATGACCATAACCTCCACACTCACGGCACTGAATCCTTTTCTTCATGTTTTTCTGTTCTTCTTCACGCACACCTGCCTTTTCTTTTCCTTTGGTATTTTCTCCTCCACCATTAGTAAACTTGTTCATCCTAGTTTACTTTCGGAAAGCCCTAGTGAAGTTATTTGTTAAAAGAGGAAGCTTCTCCTCCAGATTCACAATAGAAGTAGCATTGACAGTGGTGTCTCCTTCATGAGTGATGGCTTGAAAAGCAACACTTTTCTTCTTCTTGTCTTTCTCTCTTCGATTGGCTTCTAGATTCATCTTATGAGTTCTGAGAGATCCCATCAGTTCATCAAGTTTCAGGCTATCTATATCTTTAGCTTCTTCTATAGCAGCAACTTTGAAGAAAAATCTCTCAGGTAGAGACCTTCACACTTTTCTCACCAATTTTTCCTCAGTAAATTTTTCACCAAGAGCAAACGTCTCATTAGCAATGTCACACAACTTTGCATTGAAATCAGAAATTGACTCATCATTATTCATGTAAAGATTTTCAAACCTGGAGGTTAGCATTTGAAGTTTTGACAATCTTACAGCAGGGGTTCCCTCATAGGCAGTTTGTAGAATATTCCAAGCTTCATGACCTAATTCACAGGTTGAAATGAATTGATTAATATCAACACCATTGAAAATAGCATTCAGCGTACGGGAGTTGAATCTAACAAGTCTATCCTCATCTGCATTCCAACACTCTTCTAGTTTCAAAAACACCTTTCCATCAGCATTCTCCTCAACATGAGGAGACCATTTAGTGATAACTGCACGTCATGCTATCTCATGAATAGCCTTAATAAAGGCTCTCATCCTTGCTTTCTAGTAGGCATAGTTGGAACCATCTGACAGAGGGGCCCTAGATACAGATCCTCCTTCCTTTAGTGTGTTCATTTTAACCAGACGTCCAGAATCACACCAAGAGCCAGTTCAACCGGCTCTGATACTAGTTGTTAGGTCTGGTCAGGATAGTGTTAGCACAGAGTGTTGTAACACAGTTTATAACACGTTTTTGAAAACACATAAACAGTGCAGAAAGTAAATAACACACGAATATGTTTACACAGTTCGATGAACAAAACACCTACATCTGCGAGGCCACACCTAGATATAAAAGGTTTCACTATAATAATGTTTTAAAAATACTAATACGGTTTAACACAGATTGAACTCTCTCCTAATATTGTCACCGAGGTTGAAAAAACACTTCTTGTGAAACCAGAAACAAGTTCCCCTTGCTTCCTACACCTTCCTTTCGAAGGTAAAAAAAACTTCTCTCCCGAAATGCTTGATGAACACGAAAAGGTTGCAAGCTCACCTTGCTTCCCACACCTTCCTTCCGAAGGTAAAACAGCTTATCTCCCAAAACACTTGATGAACATCAAAGGTTGCAAGCTCCCCTTGCTTTTCACACCTTCCTCCCAAATGTAAAATAGCTTCTCTCCCAAAAAGTTTAATGAACACCAAAAGGTTGCACCAAAGATACCGTTCCTTCTTGAACAAAGATGAAGCACGATAACAATCCAAGAGAAGGATCACCACGCTGAAAGATACTTGTTTAAGCTCCGCCTAATGGACACAATAATCAGTGTTCTACGATTGGCCTAGCATTCCCATGATATATGAAATATTTAATGAATCAAATCTTCAATCAAATATCTCCATAATAGAAAACTATAAACAATCAAATCCTTCCTCAAATAAATAAAATATTCTCTAATTATTACAACATTTAGTTTCCATGAAATAAATCCTAAGACATCCGGATTACACAATATTTTGTAACTTTTGCTCCTGATATTATACCCAGAGTATTTTCCGGAAGAACATTCAAAAACTGCCAACATGGTCACACCGACCACTTTTCTAACGGGTCTTTCTTGATAAAACTTGGCTACTATTGAAGTAGAAAAGCGTTGTTCGGCCTCCTTGAGCTCCAAGGGAGAAAAGAGAATTGCCGGAAAGCCATCTTTCGTGCTAGGGTTCCTCTTGCAAAGTGAAATATCGGGAACAAATTTGGGATGAGGACTTTGTTGACAAGTAAAGGTTTGTTGGTGAAGGTGGAGGAAGTAAAGCTTGGGCAAAGGTTTTAAAACTTGGTTGAGAAGTATGGCTGAATCGGAGCGTAGAAATGGAGGCCGGATGTGAAATTGAAGTGGCCAGAGATGAAGGAGAACTGGCCGGAGAAAGTAATTTGGAGGTGGTGGCCGGCGGTGGTAGAGAAATAGTTTGTTGTATTTTTTGGGAGATTTGGTGTCAAAGAAATAGGCACAAATGGAGCGGCAATTCTTGTAACATTAATGAAGCAGT
>JAYMTB010000843.1:0-12491 GCA_036897585.1 Francoa sonchifolia
TCACAACAACCAAACAGATCTACTCGAACCTCAATCACGAACAAACGAACAAAATATGAAAACAAAAATCCAAGATCTGTTCGATAGCTAACGCATGCGAATCGAAACAAACATAAACTGCGTATTATTTTTCTCGTATCAACATTCAAACAAACAGAAAATAAGAAGAAGATAGATTTGCTTACCATGGCGGCAGTCAGCGTAATGCTCCTGATACCTAGGCCGTTCCTCTGATAAAATGCTTATGCCCCCGCAGGTCGTTCAGTTTCCCTTTTATTGAGCCGGAATGAGTTAGGGCTTCTTAGGATTGTTCAATTGGGCCGCGCAAGTATAGTCCAGCCCAAATATATTGTTGGACTTCGGCCCATATAATAACCAAAATTCATTGGGCTTCATAAGGTTCTAGTTAATATTGGGGGCCCAATCTTAAAGTCCAGTATGCTTCCACGTCAACATCACGTGACATCCTAATCATCCAATCAAAATAACGCGGCAAAAAGGCACATATCATATCAACATTCAATTAATTCACCATTTTATCCCAAATTTCAACCTTAATTTACAAATAATACCGCAAGCGCATTTTAGCAAAACAATTTACAGTCACTAACGTGCACACGGACGACAATGGCTCCAAAATTCACTATCTCCTCCTTGATGCTAATTCGGATCTGACCATAATTGTGAATCGGGGTATGAACTGAAACCACGCCTGATGTACAAAAAATGGCAATCAATCGACAATCGACCGAACAGCAACATTATAAGTAGCATGACCATAACAATTGATGAACTAACAACCAAGTGTTTTCCAGCACTTGGTTTAATTACCGTGGGTCGATTTGTAAGTGTTGAATGGTGGGGGAAGTGTTGAGTGGAGAGGGGGAAACAACAGAAGACGCATCAACGTCTGAGGTTGGTATTGATGGTGTTCAATCAAAGCTATGGAATTAGAAGAAAGGGCATTGTTATTTGAAAGCTAAGTCAAGTATGAGTTAGTTCGTATTGCTTACACCTCCTAGCTTGCCTTCATGCTCTATCTAAAGTAGAGTGGAAGATGGCATGGGAATGAGGGCAATGAGTGCATTGGCAGCAGAATCTTCCAAGAAGAGAGACAAATGATCTGACACTCAGATCCCAAATGCAATCCTCCCATTGAGAAATCGAGAAAACTAGAACAGCGAAATCATTATTGGATAGGATTGCAGATGAACAAAATCCTTTGATATTTTCCCACGGCATTCTTGAGCTTCCTTCTTCTTCCACTTGAACTAGTACTGAGAGTGGTGGAGTGAAGTGAAGTGAAGTGAAGTTCAAGAAAGCCGTGGAAAAGCACACAAATGACCTTTTCTTTCTCTCCGTTTGGAAAAACCAGACCTGTAAGAATGTAGAGATGAAGAGAAGAGAAAGATGATAAGGAAAGAGAGGCAGAGCTGGTACCTTACCATATCATATCAGTAGGTGGAGAGGGATTGCCTTGCTACAGGGGTCTCTCTTCTTTATTTCCTTCTCATTCTGCTGCCCACTCATCTCTCAACACGTGTCCTTCCTTATTACGGACCTTTCATAAGTAACAGTTTCTCCACATATCTACTTCTAATTTAATTCATACATACCAATTTTTTGCTCATTACTGAGTAATTCTATGCAAACATGACTATTACAAATCACTCATATAATTAGATATTCACACATACGGTTTTGGATTACAGAACGGTGTTGATATGAAGTGCTTTGAGTAGCGAAGTTGCCATTTGTTTGACTAATACTTGGCCTCCAGATCGGTGTCCATCTCGTCGTTCCTCTATTAGACTCTGAAGTTTCTGAGGCAGGTCGTTTTCCACTATCAATTGCTTTGGTCTTGGATGGTGCTCGTACACAGCCTTCAACATGTAAGAGCGATTAGACAGATGCAGAAGAAGACTATAATGTAAAACTTGGAATGCGGAAAAATGTAAGAGCCGGGTCTCACCTTTATTAGTTTCAGAAGATTAAGACGAGCTATAGCATCTTGATGGTCCAACCTTGCTATGAGCAAGGGTATCAAACCGTTAACAGCTAATGTTGTATTGATTCGAGTTGATTTACTGCGTTCAAAACACATTATTGATGAATCCATTCGTTCCAATAAATTTAGTGGTTAACAAGGACAAATGGGAAAAGATCAGGAAAAACAACAAACATACGTGATAATTTTCAAGAAGGGATCCAATACGTGCACAAAATGTTGCTCAGGACAGCTTTTGAAGAATGCCACCAATTTCTGAACTGCATCTTTTTTCAGCAATGCTTGTTCTACTTTACGGTTATCATTATCATGGGCCAAGCAAACTGCAATCGAATCCAACGCTGTCACAGACCAAAACTCATCATCGAGTAGGTTCAAGTACACATCCAACCCATCATGGGCCCTTAATTGCTCTCTTGAATTACGAGACGCATGAGCCATATCACAGAGTAGCGGCAGTGCATATTGTTTCAAGGGAGAATCTGACATAATAAAATGCATCAAGTGGGGAATGATCCCGTTTTCAGCTGCTTGTTCCTGTCTCCTCTTATTTATCTTGCATAGATTGAATAGTGCATTGAGAACCTTTTAAAAAATAAGATTAGTTAGAAAAAAATTATCACCAGAAAATTTTAGTTTAGACACTAGTATGGAAACACTTGTGAAAGCTGCCTATAACTTGAACTAAAACTTCTTTAATCCTACCTCATGATGCATTTGAGATATAAGAGGCCCTTCATTGAGTTCCAGGTTTGGGATCAAATATTTGATTGAATCTGCCCGCTGAAGATTCTCTAAGCAGTTTGGGTCGGCAGACAAGTGGTTGATGCATTTCAGTATCTGTAAAATGATATAACAGCAAACACAGTGAGAATTTGCATAACCAAAGTGTAAATCTAACAGCAAAACTTTCTCTTGTACCTTTATAAGAATAGGGGGCTCTATCCTATTGAACATCTGGAAAAGACGAGTAAGCAAGCTTTGGCTACACATGTAGGATTTCACAATTGTATCTGCTTGAGCAAACTCAAGAAGAAGATCTGCAACCTTTTCTAGGTATTCCCTGGAAACATCTGCATTCAATGATGATACCATGTGGGAAAGCAAACCAGATGATGTGGCACTCCCAGGCCTCGCATTAAGGACCCCTGAACCAGACAGTACACCTGATGCTGTCTGGGATGCAATTCCAGGTGTAGTAGCTGCACCTTCATTGGATACCAGCTGTCCTGCTGCCTTCTTATTTACTGTTTTATGTGAATTTTGGGGTGCAGAGTCAATATTTCCATTTTCCCTTCCACGTCCCGAGACCTCTGTAAGATCATCAACAAAAATTGCATAGATTCAAGTTTCAACCATGATATTTAAGGGTGTGAATTTAAGGCTGATCCATAAAAGAAAGATTTTGCAGCAATAACTTTTTGATGCCATGCAAGCTATTGTTATCCCATTGCAACTCAAAATGCCAAGGAAGGGAAAAAAAGATAGCTAGGAAATAGGACATGATATGTTCTTTAAGGAAAAGCTAAAATGTTTAATTTTGATGGAGTGACTCTACTGGATGCAAGAAACCAATGGAATCTCATATCATAGGGTAATCGTAAATGCATACAAGGCCAGAATCCAAGTATAATTAATAAGCAGAGCAAATAATAAGGTAGAAGAGTACAGTCACATACCTGCAAATTCTGCCATCAGAAAATCCAGTTCACCATTTGATTTCTTTTCATTTGATGCATGTAACAGAGGCAATATACTTTCATGTTTTTCCAGACCAGGGAGGTGGCGTACATAGTCAAGCTGACCAGAAAAATGTCGGGAAGGGGGTTCCTTCTCCAACAAGCTAAGAAGAGGGCGAACCTGATCTTGT
This sequence comes from Francoa sonchifolia, assembly GCA_036897585.1. NCBI lineage: Eukaryota > Viridiplantae > Streptophyta > Magnoliopsida > Geraniales > Francoaceae > Francoa > Francoa sonchifolia. The sequence continues at coordinate 3,879 of JAYMTB010000843.1, forward strand.
TGAGAGACTACCGTAGGAAACCCATTTGATGCAGCTTCAATCAATTTGGGAGGTTTGTCCGTAGATGTCCTACTAGTGGAATTAGTGACTCGTTGCTGCCTAAGATCAGTATCTGCTCTAGAAGAATCAAGTTTCCATCGATCTAAGTTTTCCCGTTCTTTAGATATAGCTACTAAAGGTTCCTTGGTTGCTGGATTTGTAACTTTCTCTGTCGAAGCTGGCTCTGACAATTTAGACGTAACTGAAGCTTCCAGTGCTGCATTACTAGACCGAGGTCTTTCATTTTCTACAGGAAGGTACCGGGAGTCTGTTTGGTTGGAATCTAACCTTTGGGAATTGGAAGTTGAAGAACGTGATGGTTCTGTTGTCTCACTCTGAATAAAAATAGGATGGTTAGAATCCAATTGACCAGAACGCAGTCGTTGAGCTGAACCATCTGCTGGAAATCCACCCCCAACAGATATAGAAGCAAGCCGTGTTGCCTCATTCAAACTATAAAGAGTATTGATAAGCCTAAGCAGTATTCCATTCTTTGCCGCTATACGACAGAAATCATTTCTAGGGGTTGATCGCTGAAGCTTAAAAACCTGCCACATGCCATCTATAGCTAGGTGAACCATTTCCCTGCATACAATGAGCTCAGTTTAGAATTGGAAACCAAAACTAAACCTAAGAGAAGGAAGCAGCACAAATATGAATACAAATGAAGGAATTACAATTTTTCCCCACACCCTATAGATATTAGTGTAGAACTAGAATAAGTTGCATAGGCTCAAAAACATTCAATTAATCAGTTTGAGGAGGGAAAATAATTGACAAACAATAAGTATGACATCTCAATTATCAATGCATAATTTCCATTCAATACACAAAAAATTGCAAACCTGTACTTAGCATAATCAGCCTCTAGAAAGCCCACCAAAACTGGTATACCACGACAAGCTATGAACATTTGCAATGTCAATGAGCTGCACATATCACAGTTCATCTGAGTACTAATGCTCTGATCAACGGAATGCAAGGCAATAAGAAAAGAACAGATAAAAATCTATACCTCGACTGACAAAGCTGCTGCAAGAAATAAGCTGCCTCCATACGAACTTCCAGTGGAATATCAGGAACCACAAAGCTCATCACAATAGGAATCTACAATATAACAGTGCATCTACAGTAAAATAATACTCAAAATTGGGGAAATGACGACAATTTAGAAGAGAACACTTCAAATTCAAGATCCAAAATCTGATGCGCTGTGTGGAAGGTTATTAAAAAGAGGGTGGAGAAGTTATGAGAAAAAATAGCAAACTTCAATTGGGACAAGCTTTCTTAAAGGTAAGTATCTTGTCATGAATCACCAAGTTTTAATGCTGGGAATTACTTTTCCCTGCCCTTGATTGTTGCACATGAAAGTAAAACTTTGTAATACTTACCAGGCCAACAAGACATGCATTTTCCTGGAAATCGGAATTATCTTTGATTATATGATTTATGATTTGAAGCACCGAACATATAACCTGTGATTTTTGAGAAATATTCAATCAACAAAATTATTTCACGGTCTTAAAGTTAGGAACTCAGAAATGAATTATGATGGCTCACATACACGAGTTTTAGGAACCTCCAGTAATTCGATTAAAGGAAGAAAACCATGCTGAGTAACAAACAGAATTTTCTGTTCAGGACGTTGATGAAAGATCGCAATAAGTTTCTGGCAGGCTGATACAATCACGTCCTCTGATTCTTCTGGCCTTAAAGACCCAACTAATCTGCCAAACTCAACAGCCTACCCACAAAAAAGCACGCTACAGGTTACAAAATTTTCAATTAGAATAAACAATACAATATAAACTCATAGACCTATGGAATGCAAACTGACACATTTGATGAAATAGATACTAGTTGTCTATATGCATAAAACCAAATGCTGAGTACCTGTAAGGGAAAAAGGTGTTCTCCAGGAAATTTTTCATCAAATACCTGAAGCAGAGACAAGAAAAAAACAAAAATTTGAGGGTAAAACAATACTGAAAAATTCAAAAGCATAAACTTAGTCATCATGCATACCAAACCATCAATATCAATCACGTCATCCTTCAGAACACCCATCATCAGACGCAACAAGTTACCGTTGCCATTTGTCTGCCCCATTTCATTTTCCATTTGTTTTTGAGCAATTGTAGCTCTCAATTTTGTAGCCAAGTCATTTTTCCCAGAATCAGTTACAACTCCATCCCCTTGGTTCAGTTTTGATGTGGATGCAGATGTTGAAGCTTCACCAATGCGATCCTCCTGGTTTTTCTCCAATGGAGGAAATAAATCCTCCAAGGAAGCATCTCCTGGAGAGTCACTAAATTTACTCAGCTCATTCCCCCAAACCTCGACCAATGCCTTTCCATCCTTCAAAAGTGGCATATATACATATTCATCAGATTCAGTATTTCTTTTTCTTTTTCAGGAAATCAATAAGACAAAGGGTGGGGAGAAATGTAGAAAATAAAGGCAAAGTTGAAGCCCTTTGAAAGACTTGAACCACAAAATGGGGTTCAATGACCATCAGACTTAACCAGTAAAGGTCTTGTAACAGAAATGATGCTAGACTGTAAATCTACTTTTTATGCCATATATGGGCTAGGAGTTTGATATAAAAATGTGATAATTTGATAAGTCAAGCTCGTAAACAGGACAGACAAATGATAGTACAAGTACATTCCCACAACAGTACACGAGTTGAATAATTTTGGGAGTCCCCTTAGGTATGCATAACTGTTTTCAGTTTCTGTGTTGATGCACCTTTACCTTTTGAAGACCATTGTCTTGAGTTCGTTGTCCAAAACCAATAGATCTATTCTTCTCATGAAAACTTCCTCTTCCTCCATGTTTTATAACGACATTTATCTTCCTTGATTCAGGTGATCCAACTTCACCATTCAATAGCATTTCATCCTGGTCGCCTGCATGCAGTATCTCATGAACTTCATTTGGATCAGAACTAGTTATTTCTTTGCTAACAGGTACTCTACCAGAACCAAAATTTAACGAAGATTTCTCATGGATGGCTAAGGTGGGAACTTGATCTGACTGCATATCAGCATCCCCATTGTATGTCCCTTCCTCGACAAGATTGCAATTGGTAGCATGATCCTTATCAGACTTGCTCAGATCAGCAACATCTTCAGATAACAATTCTTTCCTGGAGTCCTGAAATCCAAAACCAAGTAAACATCAAAACATGAGTAATATTTGAATGCTTAACCTGAGATATAAGGTAAATGAAATTGGGGAAGAATTATTATGTGAATAGAATCAATTTGATTTGCAATATTTGTACTGATGACAATGCAGAAAGACCCATGTAAACAGCACTCACAATTTCAGAGTCTGAGATGGTTACGTCCACTTTCTTCATAGAAGGGGTTTCACCTGTGCTTTGATTATCTCTGTTAGAAATTTCTGACACTACTGCAACATCTTCCTCTATGTTTCTGAAAAATAACTAAATAATCATCACACCACAACAACAATTCCAAGAGTACATACACGGAGGGAGCGAGGGAGAACAATAAATCAGTGCTGTTGTACTCATCATTCAACCAATATATCATACAAAAATCCTAGCAAAAATAGAGTAAATTTGCCTTCACAAAAAGAATAAAATAAGTAACAGTAATATTATAATATCTACCTTAGTGTTCCACTATGACGAAGAGACGAGTGCAAAGCGCGCCGACAGTTTTGTATCCAAGGGTGAGAAAGCAGTGTCTTTGCATCAGGTCTCTGCCTAGAATCCTGAAATGTTCAAAAAGAAAAATGTCAGCTGCACATAACCAGAAAAATTCAGGCCTAGTGGATTCCATTTTGCTGTTATAAGGAATTAAAAACCCTGGGTTCCATAAACTAACAACTAAGCCTATCATATCACGTTAATAACAAACTTCATCACCAAAGTGCATATTAACATATACTTAAGAAAGAAAACTACAAGAACAATAATAACTGAAGATTCGTGACGAAGAAGAAAAAACTGTTCTTTTATTGGTCGTCAAGCAACACAAAGAGAGGCCAAAATTGTTGGCATTTTCTTTGTGTATAAATGCTAGAATGCAATAGCTACTATATAGCTAATATGTCTTCTACCTACCTTCTTAAAGCACTGACGCAGGAAATCAGTAATGTCAGGAGACAGGCTATCAGGTATTGGAGGACGCTCATCCTGAAAAAGAATAAAGAATAAAATAAGACTTTCACAAATGTTGCTATAAAGAGGGGAAAAGGAATTTAGGTACTTTTGAAAGTTTATAAATTTCCAAGAAATCAGTTCTACCAGACATTGAGCTGAGAACATAAATTCAATCAAACAGAAAAGTTGTACTTTACATAAATTGATGCATATCCATTTCAAATAAAATAAAAATTGATTGAAACTCAAGGAATTCCAAGACATAACAATCCACCAATAAAAGGAAGTTGAGAGTATTTGGAAGAAGTTAAGAAACAAATTTTTTTGAAGTGAACTCCACATGATCAAGGAAGATTCACTCCCTCATCGTTTTTTCTTTGAGTAACACAACTACACTTAAGCCTGTCAGGCATTCATGATAATGACATTCATATAAAGACTGTCAGGCAGACCTGAACTATACGAAAGAGAGCTGGCATAGGCTGCAGATCATAGTATGGAGGAACACAGGTAAGAAGTTCGATCACCGTGCAGCCAACACTCCAAATATCAGAAGCAGCACAAACGCCCGACATTTCAATGACCTGGAAGATTAATCAGTTTCATAAGATGAGGCCCCCCTCAGGCTGGAGTCAAATTTAAATTATGAAAATTCTGCACATCATCTAGAGAAAAATGCTCACATATCATACCAGTCGGTCATCAAGCTGGCATGCACCGACACACCTTAAAGCCGTACAAATATTATACCTTACAAAAGCAACACTAAATTTGCTAAAAATATTTTATACAAGGTCCACGCAGATAGAAAACAAACTACACACAGCAAATATACCATTTAGGCGTAATGGATAGACCCCTTAAATCACATTTAATTTTTCTACATTTGAAAATTTTAACCTCAATATTGTTCAGAAATGGGAAACACGACAGCATAAAGGTAAAAATATCCAATATTGACCAATAAAATAAAACCTAAAACAGCAAATACTTTTGCAATTTGAGAAATATAACTAAAGTTTATAAATATCCAACTCAATCCATCGCCATTAGTTACATAATATTTAACTGTAAATTGAGAGACAATGAAGAAACATAATTGTCAAAAACATCATCAATTTCCATTTTGTGACAGGATAGGAATAGAACATGAGTGAAAATATCTCCATCCATAACGAGAAACCAAATCAATAACCATCTAAGACTTCCACTAAACCCGTAAATCAATATCCTCTTACATTGTCCACATTTCTAGCCATCATGTCCAAGCTCTAGCCAATATTTTGATGAGGATTGAAAATATATTTTTTTAGGAGGATTAGGAAGAAGTACCTCCGGAGCCATCCAGTAGGGTGTTCCAACAACTGAATGGGTATTAACATCAGCCTCAGTTAGTTTTGTTGCAACACCAAAATCAGCAAGTTTTACAAGGCCCTGAACCATAGATTGCAAAGCAAAAATTTGAATGTGTTAGCAATATGTTTTACAAGGCACTGAATTGAAAATTATATATATAATATTAACATGTGGATAAACCTCTTTGGTTGTCAATATGTTTGCGCCCTTGATATCGCGATGAATTACACCCTGCTCATGTAGATAAACCAATCCTTCCAAAACCTGAGGCAGGTAATGGTGTAAAATTGATGAAATTTTCACATGAAACTTCAAGAACAGAAACAAGATGCAAGAACACATGCACACCTGAGCGATGTAAACAGCCACCAATGATTCTGGAAAAGGTCCAAATTTATTTGGCTTGATAATGTTTGCAAGTGAACCATTCTCCACATACCTACATGATCAACATTCAGCAGAGGAAATTAGCTTTTTCAAGCGCAGTGTCCATACAACATGAGGAGCATATCTGTTCACTCGTAGAAATATGAACTCACTTACTCAAGAATTATGTGAAGGTGAGTCTTTGTCTTTAAAGATCCAAGATATTTGACAATGTTTTTGTGATTCAAATTCTGTTAGAAAAACACTATCTTTGATAAGCGTATACAACAAATTGAGAAAACATATTCTTCCAAGGGCATCTCTTAATGTGTGGGTCAAACATATGAAAATCACCATCATCCAACAACAGATGAGCAGTGGTAACACATGCAACACACTGGAAATTGGAGGAGTAATAGTAACCAGTATTTGACAACACACTGAATGGTAGACAAAGAACACATTGAATTTTAAACGTTTTGAAAATGAAAATGTAATGAGAAAAAAATTACCTTCAGTAAATCAATTTCTTGCTGAAGCATCAACAATCCCACCGACAAAAGCGCAATCGAAAAGGAAACAGTGAGCGGCGAGGAAAATTTACATTATAAAGACTAGAAAGATTATATACACAAAAAATTGCAAAATATTATGCCTTCAATTTTTATCTATATTACCCAATCAGTAAAATATACCAATTAAATCCTCAGTGCAAAAGGAAATTGTGGTAGAAATATAAGCTAATATGTCCATTGAATGGAGACAAGAGTAAAGAAATAATTATAAGGAAAATAAAGATATGATGAAGCAAAAACTATCAAGAGAAATTTTGATCAAACCATGATAATGTTAAGGTCCTCTTGAGCAATATTTTCCAATGAAACTTGCTTAATGGCAACAAAGTCTCCATTCTCCAAATCCAAGCCCTTGTAAACTCGACCATATGCTCCCTTCCCAATCTCATCTCCAAGCATCTATAAGAAAATCATCACAACCACACCCAACAAACACATTCAGATTCAAGTACATCAAACATATAACTGAAGCCCTGACACCATACAGAATATTAAAAATTATACCAATACCCATTAATTGCTGATAGAATTAAGGCTTTCACTATCTGGCCATACAAAATTCCACTAAACCTGAGTCTAATAGAACTAATAGTCGAAGTACTTATTAAATTTGTAAACCAATTTGGCCTAAACACAATGTTTTACTCTACATAGAAACTGAAAAGCTGACACTAAACTAATGCTGATGCAGCAACTAAACCGTCTATACATAGAAGGTCAGGAATAAGAAAAACGGAAGGAAAAACAAACGAAACGTCAAAACATTATGACCATCTCCTTTACTTTCCACAATATGTGCAGCAGCTAAACGAAGAATCACACAATTATATCATAACCACATTTAATTAAGCAAAGAGATCGAACATCAAAGCCGAGGAACATAGAAACGCAACAATTATCTTACGTATTTGTTGTCGAGAGTCTTGGATTTATGGAAATGCGAGGTAGTCGACTGGCGCGACATTTCACGGTTCCTCAAAAGAAATGAGACTAAGAAGCTTCAAATCAAGAAATCGAAGAGATAGTCGAAGGTCAGAGTGAAGAAGCCATGGATTTGAATCCGGCGACGGAAGGCAGAGGTCCGACGGACGAGGAAGTGAAGACAGAGAGAACACAGGTAATAAACCGCTGTCTTCACTTTGGTAGGTGTTTTCTACGCTGACACCACACAAATGCGTTATTTTATATTTTGATTATTTATTTTTACATTTTTTTTTTAAAACATTAAATTTTAAAAAAATTACAAATAAGTGTGTACTTTAACCATTATCACGTGGATTTTAACGGTGTTAATTAATAAAACTGACGATAGATATTTAATTGAAACAAAAAATAGAATTTAGATCTAATATTACTTAAAAAATAAATTCAGGTACGTGATTAAATATAACTTATAATTTTAGGTACTAAAAAAAGTAAATAAGCTTTTACACAATTGCACCGTATTAGCTCTAAGATTATTGTGCTGAGATTAAGCAATCGCGAATTTTGGCTGTGCGGAGTGATGGCATGAATATGATTTGAGATCTGAAGAGAGCCGAGATCTTATTGTTTCATTTTTTTCGAGTGAACAAAGATAATGTTGCAGTAGCAATCCTGTATTCATTCCCTTTCCCCTGTGGCTCGAGGGTCTGATGTTAGCCTTTAATTTCATGCTTCAGCCAAGGGAAATCAAAGTTACCCGCGGAAATGGGTAGAGTATAGAAAATGTGAACACAAGTGCAAACACTGCGACAAAAGCATCTTGCATCTAGGCGACACACTAAAAATACAAGTTTGTGCCCTTTCAAATGAATAGTACTAACTCATCCAAAAGGTCGCAAAGTTATTGAATGAAACCAAAACAATGAGGGAAATAACTGCAGGTTCTGTCTCTTTTTTAAACTAGCATAAGTTTGGCCTAGGAATGGCCGAACTGTTAGAAGATATTCCAACCGAACATCTCTCCAAACCCTCCGCTAAACACTTTTGCTGTATGAAATGAACAAGACAAAGGTTTCAGGATGTTTTCGTGTGCTAATATGACGAGATACTTCATAAACTGGACCTTTTTTCCTTTTAACACACATCCCTTTTAGAGACCCTAAAGATGCTGTCAACACTTCCATCTTCTGCCTTTGTCTTATTTTTCGGCTACAC
>JAYMTB010000844.1:0-12489 GCA_036897585.1 Francoa sonchifolia
CTAAGTTGCATAATGTGTGCTTTATCTGTGTGTTTGGTGATTAAATTAGTTTCATTTGTCAAATTTTTTATCTCACCTAAGCTAACGCAAGTTCGATTAGCTTACCCAAAATTTTCTGGTCAAACCTTACCTATAACCCATGATTGTTCTTCCTCATAAAGCATGCTTGCCTGTTCCTTGTTATTATAATGTTACAAAGATGTATTATCTGGAAAAGAAGGTAAAAAAGAAAAGTGAAGAATAGAAGGCCCCTCTCTGTTATGGCCTTTCTAACTTATACATAACGGCTGTCTGCTTTTTGTCTTTTTGATCAACATGGGCAAAAGAGACGTTGCGACAGCTGACTTCAGTTTGATTTGATTTTGTTTCTTGAGATTCTTGATTTGGTTTGATTTCATGGATTTGCGTTTGGCTCTTGGTTGTGTTTGGGGAAACCATTAAGTTTCTAGGAGCTCACTTTTGAACTAATTCAAGAACTAAAATCAATCAGAATGAAATTTCATCAAGATGCTTTATGTATTTGAACACTGGCACATGTCTGGTGTAATTTCTCTGTAAATATTGTTTGATTGAAGTTGCAATTTTCTTAAGATATTAATGTATTTAAGTATCTTATAGATGGTTATTTCTTCATTGCAGACAAAAAGAGTTATATTGGATGTCTTCACTTTGTGTCCCGATGCGAAGTCTGCAACTGAGGTATCTACAGAGGAGATAGAAAAAGTTATACAAACTCTAGGTTTACAGAAAAAGAGGGCGAGAATGATACAGCGGTTCTCTCAGGAGTACTTGGGTGACGACTGGACTCATGTATCTGAGTTACACGGTATTGGGAAGTAAGTTTGCTTATCCCAATGTCTTCTGTTTTCTTCTACTTCCTCAAACATGCACCCACCTATGCCCACAGCCCACAAAACTTAATCAGAGAATTTGTTTGTTTTGCCTCAGTGGAAAGTAAATCGCTGATCTCATTGTTCCTGTGTGATTTGCTAGGTATGCAGCTGATGCATATGCAATATTTTGTACAGGGAAGTGGGATCGGGTAAGACCATCTGATCACATGCTAAACTATTACTGGAATTTTCTCTGCAGTATTCAACATACACTTTGAAGAAATTGTCTCTTTTTGTTTGTGCAAGCAGTTGCTTGATAGTTGGTGGACTCTATATATCTATGTGGCGAAAGGAATTTTTAGCACTTTTGCATCTTGTTATGTAGAATTAGCAATAATTAGTTTAGTTAAACTTTATTCTATGAGCTGTATAGTGGTAAATGTTGAAAGTTTTTGAACTGGGAAATATTTTTTAGATTTGAGACTAGCATATATGAAAATGTAGTTTGAGAATCGAAAGGGAAAATTGGGAGTAAAGTTAATTATTCACGAGTCCTAGATCAGATGTCAAAGGTAAAAACCAGCTGAGTATCAGTGTTTTCATTTCAAGACTTGCAAGTATGAATGGCAGTGGCACAAATTTCATGGTATCATGGACTGTATTTAAACACAAATAACGACACCACAGGCACAAATTGGCTCATATTTGACAACAGAGGATGTAGTTTGAGAGTGATGAAGACAGAATGATAAAAAGAGGTACGCATGGATGTCAGAGGGTGTTGATGGAATTCAAAGGTATGCAGCCATGGTTGAATTCTCTCCCATATATATATAATTAAGAATTCACCTTTTTTACTTTCTATGAATACCATCTCTCTTTGAATATTAGAATTACTTTTTTGATTCCTTGTTTTAGTCCTACCTAAATTTTGCACATACTTAATTCTGCTACTTGCCGTTTGCAATTAGTGCAAATTTTAATCTGAGTTATCCGTCTAATTCATTTTTATAGCTTGAATAATGAAAATTGGTAAATATTGGGTCGACCTGAAAAAAGCGGATCAAACTGGAAGCTTCTATCTGGTAAGGAATGTTGAAAAGGGAATTCTTTGGAATAAGAGAATAGGGCAAATATGTTTTATAGTCACAGGATTAGTTGGAACTGATCTTCATGGCTCACAGAATTCACCAGATGAGTTGGTTAATTAGAGGGTCTTTGAGTTTAAGGAGATAAAAAGAAATTATATGTGAATCCCTGTTTGAGGATTCGAGAGAAATAAACGCATTTTAATACATTTCTTGGCTACTTATAAATTGCAAAAACATCAATCCAATTTATTTTTTATCAGAAAGGGAAAAAAATAAATGAATTTTTCGATACCTGTAAATAATGGAAATCACGTGGGAATTAAGTGTTAAAATCCACAAACAAATATTTTTTTGAATCAGTTAATCACCTGCAAATTTAAAATATGAAAGAATTATAAAAATTATTCATGTGGTTTGATATTGTTTGAAAGGCATACTTGTGATCTTAGCTACCATTTGCCATAAACTTAATTTTCGAATTTTTATTTTGAGATTAAAATATAAAATTAATATTTATACCCCAACGAAAAATAATTAGTGATTAATATATTATAAATGTGATATTGAAAAAATTTGAATTTTTGAGGGAAAAAAACCACAATAATTATTTGCAAAAAAAGATATCTTAGGGATTTGAAACATTAACAAACAAGAGTGGTAATTTTTGTAATTCCCTCTTTAAACATTGCTTATAATCAAATGTTATTTCTAAATAATTTAGTTTATGCATTATTTTCATACTTATTTTTATATTTCTTCCTAAAATTGTACATTATTTTCATACTTAGTTATTATTACTAAATATAATAATAGTTTTCTGATTCAAACAAAAAATGTATAGGATAGCTTTTTTCTTTTTATTTTGTCTGAAAAAATGTTCAACTATTTACCAAAACGCCCACAAATAAAATGGTTTATTTTCCGTTAATTAATTATTATTAATAAATAAAAATATGACCGTTAGGTTACAACACGATTTAAAGTACGGTCACGTTTCCATCAAATTCAAATTCAAAAACGTTTTACTTCCTCTCCCACTCTCTTCATTTCATATACACAGAAAATCAACTTCCCTTTTCACAAATCCAACAAAATTAATTTCATTCAATCGTTCCTAATCTCTCTCTCTCTCTGTCGCTGCCGCTCCTTCCTTTGTAGATCGACAGAGTTCTTAACCGTTTTCTGGTAAACTAGCTTAAGCTTAAGTTTCCGTTTTTCTTGTTTATATTTGTGTTTTTGGCCTACATCTGTGAGTTTATTTCAGTTTCTGCTTGGATCTGTGGTTTTATTTGTGTTTCTGTTTAGATCTGTGAGTATATTTGAGTTTTCGTTTTCTGTTTTGAATTTGTTAGGTTTTTTCTTTGAAATAGGGTTAAATGTTGGCGCGATATCAGATTTTTTTTCATTATTGCAGTTTTTTTTGTTGTTTGAGGTGCAATTTGTGCTGCAAAATAGTAGAAAATGGAAGGATTCTTTAGTTTCCTTTGGTAATCAGTGTTGTTTCTTCATTTCGAAAACGTGGAGGTTTTTGTTGATTTATTTGATGGTTGCTGAATATTGGGGTTCAGTGACTGGTGAGTTGGAGTTATTAAATTGAGAATAAGTAAGACGATGTACTGAGTTCAAAATTAGGAAAATATATCAATTCCACTGATTAATCGTTCCATCTTAGTGAAAGACAGCGTCTTTCTTTCCTTGTGTAGCTGCAGTTGTAACTTTGTACGGTTGATTGCTTTGATTTTCCAAAACAGTATAGGAGCAGAGGGTTCTATAATAAGAAAGAATTTTAGTTTTAATTTTAATTTTACAAAAGGGAAGCCAAATTTCAATCATATACAAGAGTGCTTATTAAAATCATAATTCTTTTACTATCAAAGTTGATTTTTGTACTCTCTTACCAATTTAAAGCACCTTCTCAAACATATCATGTAAGATTTCGTGAGGTTGTTATTGTCCCTTGTCACTGACTGATTTTATTTTGCAGCTGTGACCATTCGAAGTATTGTTTCATGCAAAAAGATCGTAATTAAGTAGCCTTTCCTGGGAGAGATCAATACTACTTTTACCTTGTACTCTACTTAGTGACAGTAAGGAAAACATATAAAGATGACAGTTAGAACTCCTGGAACACCAGCTTCAAAGATAGATCGTACACCAGTTTCGACCCCTGGTGGATCAAAAGCTAAGGAAGAAAAGATCGTGGTTACTGTGCGGTTAAGGCCTCTAAGCAAAAGGGAGATATCAACTAAAGACCAAATAGCATGGGAGTGTATTAATGATCAGACTATTGTGTATAAACCACCAACTCAGGAACGTTCAGCTCAGCCAGCCTCATTTGCATTTGGTATCTCACTAGCTTTTATCTCGAGTTTTAGTTGTTAGTTTTGTTTTGAATTCTTTGTTCCCTTGTTGTGTAAGACTTAAGTTGTATATTTTCTCCATCTTTCAGATACAGTGTTTGGTCCTACATGTTTAACGGAAAGCGTGTATGAGGAAGGTGTTAAGAATGTTGCCCTATCTGCTTTGATGGGCATCAACGGTATGAAAGCATTATACTTATACATATGTTTTGTATCTTCATTACTTTTCATAAGCATTATCAACATTTTTAATTTTGCAGCAACCATATTTGCATATGGGCAAACTAGCAGTGGGAAGACTTATACAATGAGAGGAATAACAGAGAAAGCTGTTTATGACATCTATAAACATATAATGAATGTAAGCTTTCATGATTACTTAATTTAGTTGACGATTTGTATTTGACAACACTAGTTGGATGAGGAGGACATTTTTCTTTTGGATGAAGACTTAGATGATTACTTTAATGGAAGTTTTTCCCCCATAAACTACTTCACTGTTCATTGGATACCAAGCGAAGAGATTATTGGTTATTTCTAAACTAATCTTTTTTGCATGAATCCAGACTCCGGAGAGAGATTTTACAATAAAGATATCTGGTCTCGAGATATACAATGAGAATGTCAGGGATTTGTTGAATTCAGAATCTGGTCGTAATCTTAAGCTTCTAGATGACCCAGAGGTATTCATTACTTTCAACTTGTGTCTGTTTAAGTTTTCTCTTGTTGGAATCAAACACTTGTGATATGAGGATCTTTCCTACATTATTCCGGATGCAGAAAGGTACTGTGGTGGAGAAGTTGGTAGAGGAGACAGCAAATGATGATAAGCATTTGAAGTCTTTGATCAGTATATGTGAAGGTAGAAATATCTAAACCTCTTTATGTGAGGCTTTGTTTCCTTAATTTAAATAATTTGATGGCTCGAGTTTCTTTTGTTTGTAGCTCAAAGGCAAGTTGGTGAGACTGCATTAAATGATAACAGCTCGCGATCACATCAGATTATAAGGCTGGTCAGTTTCATTGGTCATAAATTTTTTTAGATTTTTTTTTTCAATAAGAAATCTAATTCAGACAACTAACTTAACTCATCTTTGAACTTGTGCTTATGCAGACAATTGAGAGTACTCTCCGAGAAAATTCTGATTGTGTGAGGTCTTTTGTATCAAGCTTGGTAATGATAAAATAAAATTCTTACCTTCATGTGCCCATTAAAATTTGGAAAAATGATTTCTTGATTCTTATTGTTAATATGAATTGTCGGTCTGCAGAGTTTTGTTGATCTTGCTGGAAGTGAAAGAGCTTCACAGACACAAGCAGATGGTGCAAGGCTTAGGGAAGGTTGCCATATTAACCTTAGCCTGATGACTCTCACAACTGTAATTAGAAAGCTGAGGTAATAATATATAACACATACATTACTAAATGTCATGGAAAATTCAGATATTGTTGTTTTGACATAAATTTTAATGAATAATTTTGAATGTGTTTAAAATTTTGGTTTCTTAATTTCCAACATTGACACTGTTTATAGTTTACACATTGATGGGTTAGTTTATGGGAGGGTTTGGGAGATGTCCTTCTTTAACTTGATCGGGGTGAGTTTCTGTGCTTTGTTTCTTCCACTACTGTGGAGGGTGGGTGTCCTTGGTCATACTTATGATATATAAATAATTCTTGCAGTGTTGGAAAAAGAAGTGGCCATATACCATATCGAGACTCAAAGCTTACTCGCATATTACAGCATTCACTAGGTGGGAATGCGCGTACTGCCATCATCTGTACTTTGAGTCCAGCATTGAGCCATGTTGAACAATCTCGAAACACACTATTCTTTGCCATCCGGGCAAAGGAAGTAACAAACAATGCACAAGTAAACATGGTAATATTCATTTGTTGCCCTCATTGTTTTTGGTTGTTCTTAAATGATGTCTGAAATACTGATTTCTTCTCTGTTCAAAACATTCTAACAGGTTGTTTCAGACAAGCAGCTGGTTAAACATTTGCAGAAAGAAGTATCCAGACTGGAAGCAGTGCTACGCACCCCTGAACCATCACGGGAAAAAGATTTGAAAATTCAACAGGTACACTGTTATACAAGTCTGGCATCTTTTTGAGTGTCATGAGAAAGGTGAAATCTGTGATAATCATTTGATTATGTCTAGATGGAGATGGAAATTGAAGAACTAAGGCGCCAAAGAGATCTTGCTCAATCTCAAGTTGATGAACTACGTAGAAAATTTCAGGATGATCAACAGGTTTACTCTCTCTCTCTCTCTCTCTCAATTATAATTATTTTGCCTTAAAATCATTGTTTATAATACTTTCAGGGTTTAAATCTACCTGATTCACCCCGTCCGTCAGTGAAGAAGTGTCTCTCCTATTCTTGTTCTTTATCACCAAAACTTGATGGGAAGGAACCAGGTCGGGTTGATAGAACAAGAAAGACATTATTAAGGCAGTCTATGAGACAATCATCTACTGCTCCTTTCACACTTATGCATGAAATTCGAAAACTCGAGCACCTTCAAGAGCAGCTTGGAGAAGAAGCGAATCGAGCTCTTGAAGTGCTGCAAAAGGAGGTTGCATGCCATAGACTAGGTAACCAAGATGCAGCTGAGACAATTGCCAAATTGCAGGCAGAAATAAGGGAAATGCGTACTGTCCAACCGGTGTCGAAAGAAGTTGAAGTTGGAAGTATGGTTGCTACTAACAAGAGTGTCAGTGCTAATCTCAAGGAAGAAATTACGAAACTTCATTCACAGGGCAGCACCATTGCAGATCTGGAGGAGCAACTTGAAAATGTTCAAAAGTCCATCGACAAATTGGTCATGTCTCTTCCTGGTAATAACCAACAGGCTAGCTGTGAAACAACCCCCAAGGCTAAGAGTCAATCAAAAAAGAAAAAGCTACTTCCTCTTGCTTCTAGTAACATTACCAACCGGCAAAATTTCATAAGATCTCCTTGCTCACCTTTATCAACTTCTCGGCAAGTTTTGGAATCTGAGATTGAAAATAGAGCTCCTGGAAATGAAGACATTGTATCTAGTGCAACTTTACCAGAGTCTGAAAAGGAGACTCCAACAAAGAGTGAAGGTGGTGATGTCTCATCAAAAGAAGGAACTCCTGTTTATCAGCGTTCAAGTTCAGTTAACATGAAGAAAATGCAGAAAATGTTCCAGAATGCTGCAGAAGAAAATGTAAGAAGCATACGAGCATATGTGACCGAACTGAAAGAGCGTGTGGCCAAGCTGCAGTACCAAAAACAGCTACTTGTTTGCCAGGTATAATATTTGTGTTTCCTATGTTGAATATTTTTTCAGTTTTGAGCTATGTAGGGAGGTATATTGTGATAGGCTTCTGCAATGACTTCTATATTTGTTTACTTTTTGGAAATTTGCAAATCATTTAATGGTAATTTTTATGTTTCTAGGTGCTCGAGCTGGAAGCAAATGAAGCAGCTGGATACAATATAGAGAATGAGGAAAACACAAATTACCCAGAGGAACCCCAAGTATCATGGCAAGTAGCCTTCAGGGAGCAGAGGCAGCAGATAATTGAGTTATGGGATTTGTGCCATGTCTCCATCATTCATAGGACACAGTTTTATTTGTTATTCAAGGGTGATCCTGCTGATCAAATTTACATGGAAGTGGAGCTTAGGCGCTTGACTTGGTTGCAGCAGCATTTAACAGAGATTGGGAATGCAAGTCCAGCTCATGTGGGAGACGAGCGCCCAATCTCTTTATCATCAAGGTGATCTCTCTCTACAAAACTTAATGAAACAAATCCTTTGTGTTTTTAGTTGTCAAAATATTACAGAAAACTGATGTAAACCTATCTGATTTGCAGTTTACGAGCATTAAAGCGTGAAAGGGAGTTCCTTGCAAAGAGGTTAATCTCGCGATTGACTGCTGAAGAGAGAGATGCATTATACATTAAATGGGATGTCCCACTTGATGGAAAGCACAGGAAGATGCAGTTTGTAAGCAAACTTTGGACAGATCCACATGATACAAACCACATACAAGAGAGTGCTGAGTTAGTGGCAAAGCTTGTAGGGTTCTGCGAAGGTGGAAACATGTCAAAGGAAATGTTTGAGCTAAATTTCGTTCTTCCATCCGATAGGAGGCCATGGATTATGGGCTGGAATCCAATTTCAAACCTTCTTCATTTGTGATAAACTGGTTGTTTGTAAGTAGTATCCACTATTTTCTTATGTATATGTAAGTGAAATTTGGAGTTTCTCTCCAAGGCATTCTGGTTTTGTCCTCGTGGTATGACTAATTGTTTGGGATATTATTAGTATTTATTCATTATTACTTGAATGTTTCCTTAGCTGTTGATGTCCAAGGTTTCAAGTTTTCAGCATTGGTTTGAGAAGCTCTAGATGCCATCGGTGGTAATGGAATGTCCATCTGAGCAACTATTGATATCATTCAAAAGAATTATGCTTGATTATTTCAAGTCATACTCGGTGCCTCCATTTCTTTTGTCTTTCGGTTGGGCTTAAATATTTTATTGCTGTCCATTTTTTCGATTCATTTTATATTTACTTTAAAGGTCCAACTGTAATGTTGCATGATAATTTTAATTGGTTTGGCATACTTAGATGAAGCACTATGTAATTGACTAATTGCCAAGCCTTTTTTTCAGGTTTTTCTTCCATTGAGTGCAGCCTTATTGAATAGAAATCCGTGATTTAAGATCTATGAGTTCTTAAACTTCATCTGTTTACTGTAAATGATCGATCTTTCTCCAAATGCGAAGGGCAAGGTTGAGATACATAGAAAAAAAAAATGATATCACACCAGAGATTGAAATACAAGCAATATACGATAATCTTAATCACACCATAATCATAATAGTTACAGTCTCTAGTATGCCACCATTGATATATTGTAGCGAAATGCACGAAGCATGTAGGATAGATAATGCCCTTAAAAGGGTAAGTCAAATATCACTTGAAGCAAGTAGAAACAGAGAGAAGATTGAGGGATAAAGTAAATCGATCTAGCAGTTGGGATAAGGAGTTCCACAGTTAGTAGCAACCTTCCTAGCATTTGAAGTATCCACAAATTTCTTAAGCGCTGGATTATTAAGGTACTGGCAAAGGCAAGGCCTCTGTTCCTTAATTTTACTGCAACATAGTTTAGATGGTGGTGTTGAGGATGTGATTGCGCTCACGCACGAGCTCAGCTCTGTTGGGCTGCATGTTACTGCCACCGATACCTGCACAAATTCAGCCAGCAGAAGTACAACCAGAATGTACAATGCCTTCATAGTGTTTCTGGATTTGTGCTGTGCATTCGGCTTTGGTTGTTTCTTACTTTATAGAGAAGTTTGGTTGGTTCCACCTAATAATGTAGCACAATGAACAAGTGCTTAAGAAAATGATTGCAGTCACTTTGAGTCAAAAAATGCACAATTGTGGTAGCTTTTTCAGGTTATTGTAATGCTAATCATCATTCTGTGAGTGTGCACTAATTCCATTTCATGGATATACTATTAATGAAGTGTTAGCACCACTAATTATCTTTTTGAGATGGAATTGTTTTTCTTTTTTATCATGTTGAATGGGATTAGGAAAACTCTACAAAGTTAGCACATTATGAAATTTCATCACAAAGTTCAAAATAGTTTTATTTTGTAAACTTCAAAATGATTTCCTTGAGAATGCTCGAGAAATTGTGAGAAAATAGGCTTCTACAAAGAAGCAAAATACTTAATCATCTTTCCACTAACTCCCGAATTGTAATAATACGTAAGTCTAGTGACTGAGATAAAGGTTGTCTATGTTATGATCTCGTGTAAAAGATGATTTTCCAATTATTGGCATACATTTATAACAAAAAAAAAAAAACACAAATTATTCCCTCATCTTTTCTATGTGGCATTAAAGTCCCAATTATTAATAAAAATCACTAGTGAAAATAGCATGTTCATTTATTAAGGACATAAGAAGAAGAATTAATGTAAGGGGTTTGGACATGATAAACATTACTATTATCTAACTAATGGGTTACATATTTTTTGGTTCCTAAACTATTGTCTCAAATCCTTTTTCAGTGGCATTAAAATCCTTAAAAAATTGATTCATGCAGGTGTGAGGTGTGAGGTATTTTTCTTTCTCTTCTCTTCATCTCTTTTCTTTTTCGTCCGATACCATTCAAAGACCACGTCCAATATTAGAACCTCATGCAGGTGTGAGGTGTGAGGTGTGAAGCGCGTGCAGACTCTTTTTTGTTAGGATTTAATAAGTAAGGGAATATTTCCATTCTCTCTAGCATATACGTATGAAAAATTTCACATAAAGGTTATTTAAAGTAATTCAAATGTTACAAATGTCTTGCAATAAGTAGTGCAAATTTTATAGTTGCAGGACTTTTATAGTTGCATTAGTGAGAAGGAAGAAACTGCTTGCGATCATCCAAGTGAAGTTGAAACAAACAATTGTTCAATAGAAGAGATGTGGCAGTGGTGGATTTTTTTCTTTTATTTATTTATTTTTTGTTTTGTGTTTTTTGTTTTTTGTGTTTGTGTTTGTGTATTTGTTTTAAGTTTTATGTTTTTTGTTTCTGTTGTTATGTGATGAAAGAATAAATTTTTGTTGTTGTTAATAGCTACTAAGTTATTGAAAAATTTGAGATATAATTTATAGGAATAAATAGATTACTTGAATAACCTCTCACTATAAATAAAATGTGACAAGTATATTGGGATATATTTGGAAGAATGTGACAAATGTATATACTAAAGAAAATCAAATTTATTCAAATGAATCCGATTTGTGAACCCACTAACGGAGTTCTACTGTATTTTAAACTTGATTTCGTTTAATAAACAAGTCTAAGGATGAGTTTGGGATTACTTTTTGCAGAAGTAGTATTTGTTGGAGATGTATTGTTTGTCCTATGAAAATTAAACAGATATATCCAATTCCCATGGAGGGTAATTTAGTAATTTTATTTTCTCCTAATTTTTTATATAAAGTGCATTTCATGGATTGTAACCTAATTCTAATCAATAAGATATCTAGTGCGACTCGTGGACGTAGGCAAATTGCCGAACCACGTAAATCTGTGTGTTCTTGATTTTTTTTCCTAACAACTTCTATTAGAACCTCGTTAGTAGGGATTTGTAGAAGTGATGGCGTCAGATGAAGGAAAGGTCAAGATTGACAAATTTGATGGCAAGGATTTTGGATTCTGGAAGATGTAGATCGAAGACTATCTGTATCAGAAAAAGTTGCATTAACCGCTGCCAGGAGAGAAGCAAGATGACATGTGGCAAAAGGATTGGGATTTGTTGGATTGCCAGGCTCTTGGCGTGATTCGGCTGACATTGACGCATAATGTTGCTTTCAACATCGTCAACGAGAAGACCACTGCAGGTTTGATAAGGGCACTATCAAACATGTATGAGAAACCATCCGCATCAAATAAGGTCTTTTTGATGCGTAGGTTGTTTAACCTAAAGAATCACATCAATGAGTTTAATTCGATTATAACTCAATTGATTTCGGTGGAGATCATATTCGATGATGAAATCAAGGCTTTGATATTGTTATCGCCCCTTCTGGAGAGTTGATACAAGATGGTTACTGCAATGAGTAATTCACCAGGGAATACCAAATTGGTATGGGACAATGTCCAAGATCTGATTCTCCGTGAGGATGTTCGCAGGAGAGAATCTGGTGAATCGTCGGGTTCTACTTTGAGTACAGAAAGCAAAGGGATGAGCAATCAACGAGAAAATAATCATGGTCATTGCAGATCTAAATCTAAGAGAAGGAGTAAGTGAAATAATCGAAAAGATGTTGTTTGCTGGAACTGCGATAGAAAGGATCACTTCAGTAATCAATGAAAAGCACCGAGAAAGAAGTTGGATGACGACTCAACGAATTCTATAATTGATGAAGACGTTTTTGATGCCCTAGTTTGCTGCGTAGACAGTCTTATAGAATCATGGATTTTGGACTCAGGTGCGTTGTTTTGCTCAACTCAACGCAAAGAGTTAATTCATAACTATGTTGCGAAAAAGTTTGGAAAGGTGTATCTTGCAAATGATGAAACTTTGGACATTGTGGGAAAAGGTGAAGTTCACATAAAGACAACAAACGAAATGCTATGAAAGTTGCAGGATGTTAGACATATTGTTGAGTATTGGACAAGAATTGAAGCGAAACAAGGAATCGACAAGAAG
>JAYMTB010000845.1:0-12489 GCA_036897585.1 Francoa sonchifolia
AACCTATCCTTCTCTGTCGTCCATGATTCTTCTTTCTTTTCAAAGCTTTTACCTTCAGCATCTTCATCAGTTGGTGGTGTCCATCTAGTGACCAAAGCACGCCACGCTTTTTTATCAATGGATTTGATGAAAGCCCTCATCCTTGCTTTCCAGTACGCATAATTTGACTTATTCCTTCAGTGTATCCATCTTGACTAGACGTCCAGAATCACACCAAGAACCGGTCGGTGCACCGGTTCTGATACCAGTTGAAAGTGTCCGATCAGGGAGGTGCTAGAACAGATTGTTCTGGAACACCAGTTAGCACACATATGCGAGTATGAATGCAATACTGAAAATAAACGACACAGCAAAATATTTACGCACTTCGGTGCTCACACCAACGTCTGCGGGGCCTCGCCCAGTTTCAACAATGTTTCACTATGAAAATAAAGATTACAAGTACTAATTGGGTTTATACAGATTTGGACTCACCCTCCTAAACTCTGTAACCGGCGATTGTAAAATTATAGTGAAATTTAGAAACAAGTTATTTCTTGTTCCATCTAGCTCCCTATAGAAAGTAGAAAATGTTGTTACTCAAACAAGCAAGCGATACGAATAAGAGTTCTTGAGAGCAAAACGTCGTTCCTTCATAAGTTGTTGACTTGACGAATCTTCGTGAACGAACGTGGAATTGGACTGAAATTCCCTTTGAAGAGCATGACTTCTTGATGAATTGATTTCATTTAAACATTAATGAACCGGAATATCCCTTTATATAAATCAGAGAAATCTTCAATAAAATATCTCGGTTCAAAATTCAAGTAAGGAAAGATTATTTTTAAATAAAAATCTCGATTCAAAAATCAAATCTTTCCTTAATTCTGGGAAAGATTTAAAAATCAAATCTTTCCTCAATTCTAGTTTCCATAATTCCGAGAATTTTTGATAATATTTGTCTGATATTATCAACTAAATATTCTTCTAATAATTCTCATTAAATCTTCATATCAGAATATTGAGCGGAAGCCAAAACGTCAAAAATAATATCAATACATTGTTGCTTCAAAACCTGTTTTAACAAGAAATTCCAAGCATATGATTCATTTCTATAGGCATTTATAATGGTTTGCAAGCGAGCATTCCAATTTCAGTCAAAAGATCCAACACATATTTCTGTTGTGAAAGGAAAATCCCTTGTTTTGAACTTGCTATTTCAATTCCTAAGAAATATTTAGTTGTCCCAAATCCTTCATTTCGAACTCAACAGCCAAATATTCCTGTAATAACTTCATTTCACATGGAACATCTCATGTCAAGACCATGTCATCAACATATACAATCAAAGTTGTTACCTTCCTTTCTTTGTGTTTTATACACAAAGTATGATCTAAATTACTTTGTTTACAACTGAATGCTTTCATTGCAGAAGAGAACCTCTCAAACCAAGCTCTAGGTGACTGTTTAAGCCCACACAATACTTTCTTCAATCTACAAACTTCATTTTTACATGAAGAACTTTGCTTGACTCATGGTGGCAGCTGCATATAGACTTCTTCCTCTAAATCTCCGTTGAGGAAAGCATTTTTGACATCAAATTGTTGTAGGAGCCACTCCCGATTTTCTACTATAGATATGAGTGCGAATTATATTGAGCTTAGCTACTGGTACAAAAGTCTTTTGGTAATCCACCCCATACTTTTGTGTATATCCCTTCGCAACTAATCTTGTTTTATATCTGTCAATGCTTCCATCCGCTTTGAGTTTCACCGTGAACACCCATCTATATCCGATCGTCTTCTTTCCATTGGGTAATAGAACAAGTTTCCAAGTAGAAGTCTTTTGCAAAGCTTCTATCTCCTCATTCATCGCTTTTTTCCAATTTGGATATGCCAATGCATCTTGCATACTACTAGGAATAGATACATTGGATAATTGATTAACAGTAAGTGCATACAATTCAGACAACCTATGGGTGGACACATAATTACTAATTGGATATTTAATAATGGCTTTAGGATCATGTTCGTAATGTTTCTTTGGGAGACCTTTATTTGATCTCTGTGAAGGTCTTAGATCCATATTTTCAAGAATACTTTGGGGATGAACAATTGTTTCATGAGATTCATTATTGGAGGGACTCGAAGTTATCTGAGGAAAAGCATTATAGACATTCTGGGTTTATTTTTCAATTAATGGTGTTAAAATGGGCCACTCTATAACTATTGGTGATTATGACATTTCATTTTCAGAAAGGATTAACATCTCGTTTTCAATTTTAGCAATACTATCAAAAGTTTGCTCAACAGTTTTCCCAAACCTTTCATTTACTTTTTCTGACTTGAAGAACTCATCTCCGTTATCACCTTCTTGTAACACCTTCTCTTCATTGTAGTTCTTCCCCTGAAGAGAAGACTTAGAAACTCCCCCTGAATAATAAGGTTCTGATTCACGAAAAGAAGCTTTCAAGGTCACATGTAATTTTTGGGTTTGTGGATCATAGCACCTATATCCTTTCGGAAATCTGAATAGCCAACAAAGACACATCGTTTCGCACATGGATCCAGTTTATTCTGCAAAATCTTGGGAATATGGACATATACGATACAACCAAAGACTCGTGGTTCAAGATTTGGGAGATGAGGAACTGAAAGTAGAGACTCCATTTTTTTTATGGGGGGTTTGAAAATCTATTACCCGGGAAGGTATTCATGCCAAAAAGTGAGGCACGAACCACCTCCATTATTTATCTATTCTTCCTCTCCGCTAAGCCATTCTGTTGCGGAGTATAGGTGCAAGTAGTTTGATGTTGAATCCCAAGTTGGCTCAAAAACTTGCCAAAGGATCCATCTTCATACTCCATTCCATTGTCAGATTGCAAAACCCGAATTAACTTTTGATATTGAGTGTCTACCATATTATGAAATTCTTAAAATGCTATAAGTACATCTCTCTTTTTACGTAGCAAAGACACCCAAGTCATTCTAGTGCATTCCTCAATAAATGTAACAAGTAACGATCTTTAGAAATAGAAGAAATTACAAAAGGCACCAAACTTTTATTCAAACTTGGTAAATAAGAAATACGGTGGCTCTTGGCCAATTCACATTTATCACAATGAAAATCCGAATCATTCAAATCTGAAAAAAAATGTGCTTGTAATTTTTTAAGATATCCTTATCTCCGGTGTCATAACCAAATAGTTGCTCGAGCTTTATCTTCACTACTGGTTTGATATGCACGACTGGATTTCTATCCCTCATTTTCTGTTAACTCCAAGTAATAGGGTTTGCCCCGTTTAACACCATAACCAAGAATCTTTCAAGTTAGAATGTCCTAAAAAACACAAAATGAGGGCCAGAAAGTTATAGTGTAGGCAAGAGTGGTGGTAATTTTACTAACAGATAAAAGGTTATATTCAAGGGATAGAACAACTAAGACTGAATCTAATGTGAGAGTACTAGACAAGATAACATATCCTTCTCCAGTAATATGAGAAGTACAACTATTAGATGTAGATATAACAAATTGGAAGGAAGGGCGAACATATTGTAATTGACCAGAGTCCCTAGTCATATGATGGGATGCACCCGTATCAATAATCCAAGTATTATTCTTACAAGTTTTCGAGAATACAGTGGCGTTACCAACAATACCTGGGTGAGTAACATTTGCTATAGGCTGTGATTGTTCTTCATTTGTAGATGTCGTCATAGCTTTTCCTGCAATCTTCTTTCTTGGTTTCTTTGTGAAGTCCCACCACTCAGGATAGCCAATAATTTCATAACATCGCTGTTTCTAGTGACATGTTTCACCATAATGAGTACATACAAAGTTATTAGACTTTACAGTAGATTGTTGCTTTCGATTCTTCGACGAGCCGAATGATGATCCTTGCCGAGTTTGGTTGGCTAACATAGCCGAGCTCTCTGAGATTGGCGAAGGGCTTCCCATTTTTTGTCTTTGTTGATATTCTCTTCTGACATATTCATATGTGCTCTCCAAATCAAGTTTTCGATCTTTTCGCAAAATTTCTCCACGGACCTGATCAAACTCATAATCAAGTCCACTCAGAAAAATATGAACTCGAAGCCTAGCCATCGCAGAATGCAATTGGACCACTCTTTCAACTGTTCCTTCCTGAGAAGTAGTCCTATGATCAATTTCTTGGAAAATAGCAACAAACTCACTATAGTATGTTGATAGAGGTCGACCATTTTGTGTTGTAGAAAAGGATCTTTGGTTCAGTTCAAAGAGACAAGTTTCATCTTATCCATCATAAAAGGTTTTCGATGTAGCCTCCAATATCTCATTTGTTGTTGGAAATGGATGAAACGCTGCATGAGTGACGAACTCATTGAATCAATGAGCCAAATTTTCACTCTTTAATTTTTGGTAATCCATGTCGCATGATTAGGATCTTCAAGTGCAGGTTTTTTTTGCTTTTTGGGTGAGATATCCAGCCTTGTTGCGAGTGTCAATACGCATCTTCATGTGTTGAGACCATAATGGGTAATTGGTTTCATCCAATATTACGCTGGTAGGAAACACATAATTTTCTTGCTGGATAACAATATTTTGTGGTGGGTTGCCGGCTGGAACAATGGAATTTGAATTCGCCATTTTGTCTCAGATCGATAAGAAAATATGAGATGGTGATTTCAAGTATAGGCTTCAGAATACGATATGGGATGTTGGTTCGGCAGTCCCCTTTTATAATCGAAACTGCTCTGATGACATCTGATGCCATGTCAGACATTGGTATTTCAGAATAATTTGGATTAATTATTTCTCACTCCAATTTAAAGTCAATATATAGATACAGATTTCAACGTAAAAGTAGAAAAATAGAAAACAAAAAAGAAACTAAATATCATATATTCAATACAAAAGATTGATCAATAATATTGTTAGAATTACGTAATCAATCTTATTGTCAGAATTACGAAATCTATTTTATTGTCAGACAGCTCATGGCGACAAGTTCGACTAATCTATACCCATTAAATACAATATTGTTTTATGAATGAAATATTTAAGCATTTTGTTTGTCTATGGAAAATGGAGAAGGTGCAACCACATGTTCAACTAATTAAAGTGTATATAAATAATTAAAAGCGTTAATTGATTTAATTTATAAAATTTTTGGACATCATAGTGATAGACGAAGTACTAGCCTGAATTATATAACATAACACCGAAAATTTACAAATATATATATGACTAGTTAATTGGTAGGGTAATATTTTGCTTAAGCTTGAAAACAAATGAATGGAATTATATATTTATTAAAGAAAATTTAATTGTGACAAGTGGAAAGCCAATATCTCTAAGTCCACATCATTTAATTTTTTGGTACAAAACGCCTTTTACCTTTCACATGTGCTAAAAGACCAAACCATATGTATAAATAAATAAATTTCACAAATTTTTTCCAAAAATAGTGTATAAATTCCACATAAACGTGTAAAAATTAATTAAAATATTAAAATTAAATTAATCAAAATTACCTGCAAACCTGATTTCCCTGTTCGTAACAATTACGTCTAATAACATTACACGTGTCACACACCCACATCATCCAACTACCTACCATTTTCTTTTATATAAACCCCTTAACCCTTCTCCAATTCATAATATCCCTTCAACAAAATCATATCCCTAAATTGTCTGCTGCTCAAAAATTATTCTATAACATACACCACCATGGCGCCCGAAAAATCCATTTTGACCCGAAAAAAATTCGGAGCATTTTTACGATCAGAGCCCACTCTTAATTTCAATAACAACAATTACGACGACGAAGTTCAGTCCCGTCATAGCAACACATCGGCCGGCGGAAGTCCGGACAACAGTACGAGCAATAGTAACGAAGATTCACCCTACAATTTGTCACCGTGGCATCAATCTTCACCGTACACTAAATCACCATGGACATTACCGTCATTTCGCAACGAAATACCGCGAAACGGATTAATTGGATCTTTAGTACGTGAAGAAGGCCACGTTTATTCAATTGCAACATTTGGTGACATGCTTTATACGGGATCGGATAGTAAGAATATTCGAGTTTGGAAAAATTTGAACTATTTTTCGGGATTCAAATCTAATAGTGGATTTGTTAAGGCAATTGTTATGTATCAAGAAATGATTTTTACGGGTCATCAAGATGGTAAAATTCGGGTATGGAAAGCTTCCATGAAAAATCCGAATATTCATAAACGAATTGGTACGTTACCAAGTTTAAGGGATTTTATTAGGAGTTCAATTGGATCGAAAAATTACGTGGAAATTCGACGGGGTCGGAATGTTCTTCGGATTAAGCATTACGACGCCGTTTCCTGTTTGAGTTTGAATGAGGATAGGGGATTGTTATATTCCGGTTCGTGGGATAAGACTTTGAAAATTTGGCGAATATCGGATTTCAAATGTTTGGAATCGATTAATGCTCATGATGATGCGATTAATACGGTGGCCGCCGGATTTGAGAATTTGGTGTTTACCGGCGGAGCTGACGGAAAAGTGAAAGTGTGGCGGCGGGAGAGTCAAGGGAGGACGGTGAGGCATTTTTTGGATCAAGTGTTGTTGAAGCAAGAATTTGCGGTGACGGCTTTGGCGTTGAATGAGTCACGCGGCGTCGTTTACGGTGGCGCGTCGCATGGGTTGGTGAATTTTTGGGCGCGTGGGAAGGCATTGAAGCATGGGGGTGTTTTGAGAGGGCACAAAATGGCGGTGCTGTGTGTGGCGACGGGTGGGAATATGGTGTTTAGCGGGTCGGCGGATAAGACTATATGCGCGTGGAGGATGGATGATGATGGAGTTCATACTTGTTTGGCTGTTTTAACGGGTCATACTGGACCCGTTAAGTGTTTAGCGGTTCAAGAGGAGGATCCGGATCATGAGTATGTGGAAGATCGACGGTGGAGAGTGTATAGTGGGAGTTTGGACAAATCGGTAAAAGTGTGGCTCGTGAATCAACACGCGCAGGATTTGGTGGAGATGCGAATGATGGAGAAACAAGTCGCCGCCCATTAACTCGGTGGTGGTTGGGAGATTGGCCGGCGGAGATTGAAATTGTCAAGAGTGTAAAGGAAGGGACATGATATGGTGTTATGCTTGCACAGTAAGGATCATGTGGGTGCAATTGATAGTCTTGGTTTGATAGGTTCATCACCGTTGGATCATGCAGATTATAGTGGTGATAGAAGATCATCCATCCAACGGTGTGGTGGATGCGCTAGGAAAAATGAAGGTCTTTTTAGGTGGAATCCGTAGATTGCACCATTTTCAAATGGAAGATGGCATGGAAATTCTTGTTTAGATTCTGATGGAAGTGAACAGTAATTATTCGTGGAGGAGAGGGATTTAGGTGTTAGGGAGATTATGTAGGTTTTTTAGGAGTGTACAAAGTTATTTGTATAATGTAAATTAGATGTATGAGTTTTGAAACACAATCCATTGTTCAAACATTTTAGTACCAAATACATAATACTATTAAAACCCACAAATTACATAAAATTGCCATATTTTACATACAAAATTTTGAAAGGGTATTATGTTTTAAGCACTAAAGAAGTCAACAAGCATGGAAACAGAATTCTCAGAGCAATGTAATGCAGGGTTATTGAATTTCACGACTCTGTTAAAAGCTTGAGACAACCCATTTGAGCTGGTTACAAATTGACCCATCTGGCAAGATGACTCATCAACACTTGGGCTCGAACCAGTAGAATAAATGGTTTGACCCTTTTCGCGCAGCTTGGCTAGCTCAGCTGTCCATACATCCACAAGCGCAGACATGACTAAAATCTCCCTGAAATTGCAAATTATAGAAAAACAGAAGAAAATAGATGGAAAGATTCGTATGGTTTGGAAAGTTATGGAGTTTTGGTGTTTATATAAGAAAGTGAATAAGTGGTTTTAACATTTATTTTAATTGGTACATATAATTTTACTATGTGCATTGAATTGAGGCAAGTCCAAACAGCTGCAAGCCTCTTGTTTTTTCTGTATATATCCAATTAGCTTTTTCCCTTGTTTTAATCATTTTTCTGTTGTGGTAAACTTTTTTATAAACTCAATTCCAGTAGATAGTAATTGATTTTTTTAATGGATTAACAACTTTGTTTCATTATTACCTTAATTTTTAGAGTGAAAAAACTAAAATAAGTGGTTTGATTCTCATTTTTTTTAAATTACTCTTGACGAAAAGGGGTTGGCCCAGTGATACTGATATGTGGTTTCAGGCTGAACTCCTGTTGGGACTAGAAGTGATTCATCCAGCCTTTACACCACAGGACCAGTAGTAACAGATTTAGATCAATCACAAAAGTATCCAAATGAATGGGCTAGGTCCAATCCAGTGACCATTAACCCAATTTGAATTAAAACAAAAATAATTGGCCAGACTTGGGCCAAATTCATAAGAGCGTAGTCATTAAAATAACCTTACAAGATTAAAAAAAAATTAAGCTAAAGCATTGGGCAGGGGCCGCGCGAACGCAGGCCCCCTAAGCAACAAATAATGACGTACATTCTCCCACTTGGGGAGATGTTAGGCTGGTGCCCATCCTTCGTGCAATGGATGTCGCCAACCTAGGCCATGGGCCTTATTGATCGTCCATAGACCCCGTCCAGGTAAGTACTTTTCCCAAGTCCAGTTCGACGTTATTTATAGCATACAGCCTTCTTCCTCTTTCTTAACGTCTCCGATGTGGGACAGAGCAAAAACACATTCTCTCTCCACAATATTACTCTTAACAAAACATTTTATGCTATTTGTTTGCAACTCTCATTCTCCTTATATTGCTTTTATTTTCATTGATTTTATTAGTTAATAATAAATATAGATAGATATATGGTTGATACTTGTAGAAAATTTTAATATCAAACTAGTATAGATACATGTAATTTAAAATAACAGCGTTCATATAAAAGAATAGGAATATAATTCTCATTTCATTCACGCTTCTATCAAACAAATGTACGGAGTAACATATTTCAACGTACATTTGCCTTAATTTTCGATAGTAATGATTTTTGGATTTTGAAAAGCTTGTGAACAACTAGAGTGTTTAGTAAATTCAATCTGATTGTTTGATTTAGATTTGCTGAAAATTTTCAGTTTCACATCAAATGAGTAATTAAACAAATGCAGAAACTCAAGAAGTTAGCAAACTCATTCAGATTCTTCCACCCCGGCTTCAATCCGAAGAACAGCGACACCAACAAGCGTAAGCCCATTCATAATCGCAGCAATCCTGAATATTTCTTCAACAGCAGAACACGTAGAGCTAATTCCACCTCCACTGCTTCCATTTTTCAATGGCGATTTCAACGAACTCACAATGTTCAGTGCAAATTGGAAACCCTAACGAGACAATACTGTTTTGAGCTTTTAATCCGCCCAAGGAATTCATTCCTGTTATGTATGTTACTCACTGTTTTTGCTTCTTCTGGCGCTGGTAACGGTGGTGGTAGCGGAAATGAATGTCACCGTTGTCATTTTTGAAGATCTGATTGTGGTGGAGATCGGGAGGCGAGAGATTAGGTTTTGTGTATGGGAAGGGAAAGGGGAAAAAATGGACAAGGCTTTTTGTGGGACTTCAAATGGTGGCCGAGATGTATTTTTTTCTTTTTTCATTATAACTAGTGGGACTCAAATAAAAATAAATTACCAATATTTATGTTTAATATCTGATTTTATTTCATTGGAATCAGACTTATTTTTCAATGAATTCGAATGATATACAAAATGAAAAATCCTTACTTTTTCCCCAAGTTATATGACCATTTCAAGTGACTAATGATGTTTTGCGATATTAGGCAAGACTTCAAAATTTAACTCAAGTGAACAAAGAGAGAAATGAGATATGAAAAGAAAGGTAATATGTTATGAAGTAATGAGATTTTGGGTAACACATTTTCCCACCTTTAATAAGACACTAATTTGATGTAGATGACCCGGAAATCTAATATGTAACAGAAGAAAAGTTAGTTCGTTCTGAGCAATATGCCAAAATCTTACTAATCTAAGCCACATTCGAACTTTCCATGGTGTAATCCAAAAACGACAGTAAGGAACTATGAAAAAACTATCGACACATAAAAGTCTGTGGTTCAATAAGCTAGAACAGGTACTAGCAAGCAATGTATATATTGAACAATGAGCGATAATTTAAAATTTATGACTAAATATGTTGTTTTGTCTAATTCTCATAGAAACTTGATTGGCAATTCTGTTTACAGTATTAGTCAAGACTCGAAACCTTGTCTTGAAACTCCTACACAACCATTTGTTCCACTCGATACCAGATCAGTAATTTTCACTCAGAAAAGGAAAAGTGTTACCTGATAAGATGAGAAGTTCGGGTATATAACAAATTAGAATCTAACTAGTCTGGTTTGTGCAACATTTTCCCGGGAAGAATGTTTCACCTGTCTTGAATCTTCACGGACACGAAATGTGGAAACTTTCAGCACAATTTCCTTCATACTTATCAACTCAAAGACACAAACATCTCCTTCCCCCAAATTGTTTTCCAACGAAAAATCATACCATCCGAGGCTTAGCTTAGCTTTCCCTCCTTTATAAAGGCACCGAACAGACCATTGTCTCCCATCAGAATTCTGAAGCTTAATGAATCCAGAAACCCCAGTTAGATGTTTTTCCGCAAAGTAGGCCGGGAAATACTGCACAACAAAAACATAACATCTTAAGTAAAGCATGTGATTATGGTAAGTTGAAAATTTATGTATGCTGCATAAAGACTCGATTGCTCACCATTATACAACCCCTATATAAATAGGATGGTCGCAGGACAACCCTGCAGAATGGATTGACTGGCTCAAACATTTTGGAAGCACTAAGCACTCTTTCTCTTTCTTCGGCAGTCACAGTTCTCTTCCTTGCAGAAGCTGACGGATTGTGCTCATCTGCAGGTTATTGGTTAACTGATGAGAAAATTTAATTCTTACAAATGCATAAGACGAAAACTGAATAGAATTTTGATGAGCTTACCAAAGTCAAATTTCCGCTTCTTTTTCATGGCTTTCTTAATTTTTCGTATTTCCTCTTTCGATTCAATTCCATTGTACTGAAGATTTACTTCTCTGGTAGCTTGCATTGCTGCTTGTGGATTAATAGCACCATTTAGCATATTCCGATTGTCTTCGTTGCTCCAAGTTACAGAGTTCTTAAGCTTAGACTGATCAAAGAAAATCTGCTGACCCGAAGATTTGTAACTCATTCCAAGTGTCAGTCGATCTGCACCTTCATCAGCCACTTCCCTTTTCAAATAATGCGGCATTTGGCATGGAGGAAAGGAACCATGGGAGTCAACAGAGTCGTCATCTTCCATTTCTTAAAATAAATGTTGTTGCTTGCCATGATTAGACTCGTGTCTTCTATTGAGATGATTATTTTGATAATCTATCTCTGAAGAAGTCAAATTAAATATAGAGACATTGAAAACTGAATGTCCCTCATATCTGAAGACCAAAAAGTAACCAATGCAGATAGAATAGTGTTGCACAAATTCTTGCCAACCACTCTGGAACCATAACTTGTTGCCATCTTTTGCTAATCCAATCAGCCATATACGACCATTAGTAATAGTGAGTTTGGCAACAGCAGAGAGTTCGTGTCCAAGTTTGGCGACAAACTTATTCGGGATCCTCTGTGGGTAAACAAAATTAAAGTTACACCCAGTTATTTCAGGAAAAAAAGAAAAGAACATAAAAAGAAGTGTCCATGGTCTAAAATCCTAAATGATGTTCATAAACGGGAATCATCAAGGATGGTATGTCCATCCGTTTCCGCTAACGCGGCATCTTTTGTATAGAAAAATCAAAATTCGTAGATAAGCACCATCCGGAGTGCAATATGCAAGCTTACATAACTACATAAATAGCTTCCGGGTGTATCTAATATCCGAAGCACCAAACAAAGTCTTATGTGATGTGATGGAAAAAGAGCACGACAAGTTCATTTCAGTTCAGTAAGACCAATTACAAAGTGCACAAAAAGGAAATGGAAGGAAAAGGAAGACCCACAAAAGCAATGAGGGTTCCGAAACCCAATCACGAAAAGATAACAAAATATCAACTATATCAAGATTAAAAGAAACGACAACGAAAACCCATTAAGAAAGAGGGTTTACAAACGCATAACCTGAAATTGATGGTTCAATCTTTCACATGAACCATGTCCAATGTAACATAGAATTCAGAAACAAAATTCAGCAAATAGATGGCAAGTCTTAAATCATCCAAACGTCAACTTCTATATTCCAACTTTCTAAGTGTCCAAATCACGAACAAGCTATGATTCCATAGAGCTAAATGTAGAGAGCCAAATGCTCTAATTAGGTCAAAGAAAAAGTGAGATTAGAATGAAAAGTTGGGAAAAATCCCTCAAAATCTTAGTTCATTTAGTAAGAATTTCTAAATCCTCTCATTACCCTTTTCATTTCACCTTTCTAAGATCCAAACTGAGATTAGATTCTC
>JAYMTB010000846.1:0-12489 GCA_036897585.1 Francoa sonchifolia
CAGCAAATAGATCTACCTAGGACTGTTTCAGTCTTCCGCTGCGCTTTTTGAACGCCCTACAGTCCTACAGATTTCGTATTTTAAATCAAATTTTATGAATAATATTAATTATTACGTTGAAGTAACTCAATTAAATTTCGAAAATCATGATTCATCTACGTGTTTGGTACTTGATTTAATAGAAAAATTTGATTATTTTACTAAAACATTTTCCTAAAACTCTGGATCACTACCAAATAAAACTAAAAAAAAAAACACTATTATGTTAGAAACAAAAAATATATATATGGTCTGATTGAAATTAAATTATTTGATTGTTTTACTAATATTTATATTTATAAATTGAATATAAATATTTGAACTAAATTTCCTTTTTTAATTTACATTTGAAAATTATCAAACAAAATATTTGGTAACTACTTTATTTTTTCTCACCTTTTTATTTGTCCAAAAACTAAAAGGAAAAAAAAGCTAAATAATATTTTCAAAAAATAAAAAGAGTGTACAAGAAAACGTAGTTCTTTCTCATATATTTGTGGTATGTCAATGGTATGGACTATGGAGATTGAAAAGGGATATTTTTACCTAGTCTATCATATGTGAATAATATTTTAATTAATGTATAATTGTTTAACTAATTCAATCATATTAATTATTTGTTATGTATCTAATTATAAATTGTGAGACACCCATGAATATGAATGATTGCTTCTTCTCAATTATTACTTTATTTAGTGTGTTCCTTATCAAAAAGTTAACAATTAACACCGAGAAAATCTTGGTTATAATATATTCACTGCCGTGAAACATGAATAAAGTATGTAAAATTCAGATTGTTCCATAATTAATTATTATAAATACGAGACCTAAAATCAAAAGACCCAAACATACTGCATCCATCTTTATCCTCATAATCATCTGCCTTCTTATTTACTTTCTTTTTCCAGCAACGAACCCCTTAAGTTTCTTTCACCATTCATTCTGTTGCTCAAATTTTAAGGCTACCATTTCTTATTCAAATAATTTAACGAATATTAAGTTTATTTTGTCTTCAAACTATGTCAATCTATACATGTATTTTTGTAGACATAGGCTTATTCTCTTAACCATTTGAAGAAAAACATAATAGGGACAAATAACATCACATAAATTTACATATTCTTTACATAAAGAGTGAGGCATTAGGTTTTGGGTTAGATATTTTGGTTTAGTATTGATCTAAAGTGTGAGAATATATATTCCCTCTTGCCAAATAGATTCATATTTATCAAGCATAAATTTGCATAGAATATTCTCTTTTAAGGATGCAAAAACATTAGAGTACCAAAATGCATCTTTCTTCCATATGCTTAATATTATAGTTGATAGAATTACAACTTTTCAAATAAACTATCCTAAACTCTCACATCCGGATGTAGTTGAAGTTCAAACTAAAGCTTCTTTTTTTGTTCAAGCTAAGCTAAGAGACTTCACAAGCTGAACCATATGATGCTCACAAAATAATTTTAGTGATTTAGCTAGGTGATCTTTTAATTTTGTGTAACTGATAAAAATTATCTTATACGATATAATGAGATATCTGAATCAAATAAGTTAAATTCAATCAAGAGTACATTTGTAAAATCCCACATCGAAAAAATGAGAAAGATATGTTTCATTTATCTCAAATACTAAAGAGCTTAAATTTAACTATTTTGATATGCTGGATTACATTAAGACTTATTTCTAGATGAATTTCTTATTTATTTCTCATAAATCATAATAATTTAGTATTATTACTTCTTCTTAGTATATATTTATTTGATTGACCAATTCCCAATTCCCAATTCCCAATATGAATATTCTTATTACTTCATCTTTCTAAATGAATTTGGATGGTAGTATATATTTATCAATAAATAGAAGAGAGGATTGACCAAGTCCTTATATAAAAATTGATTGATAGAGAATGAAAAATAATACATTCATAAAATAAATTGTATAGCTTAGCTAGACTGAATTGATGTCATTGTGGTTTCATACTCCTCTTCATAACACTTTTATAAAATAAACTTAGTCTACACGCAATAAGGTCCGAAATCAGGGATCTACTTCCCATGCACAATGACCGGAGACGGTTTGCAATGTATTTTGTTTTTGTTATCAAACACTTATAAATGATCTGATAATACAGTAATGTCGAAACAAAGCATAGTGTTGGTGTCATTTCATTACCAAAATCATGAATAGAATCTTGTCACAATTGTCCTCCATGTGAATACAGATTAGCCTTCATATATTTTCATTACTCATTTTCCATCCCCTCAATGCTTGGAATATGTTTCATCTTTCAAAGGTAAGACTCATGTTATAGTAGAACATAATCTTATAGCTTTCAGAATATATATGTATATATACCTATATGTATATGCCTATCGCGTTCTCGGAAGAAATTTTGAGTGAACACAAGAACAAAACATAGTGCATTGGAATTTTTCCAAATTGGGAAATATTGAAGCTTTTCTAGAAGGCAAATTCATGAGACTTGTTCAGCGTAATGCTACGCGTTTGGTTCTTGCGAGAAAGTCGAAGGATTCTTAGAGATAGATTTTTTAGTACATATAAGGGAATATTATTTGAAGAAGCCTCATTTCACTTTTGGGACTTTGTTTTAACTTTACATTTGTTTGGCTCTTATTTTGCTTTCATGACGTTGATGTAAGTTATCGCTACAGTCCATTCCCCTTTCTATCTTTATCTAAGTTCGAATCTAAAACTTCTTACTTATTATTTGAATTCACTGTATAATTACTTCAAAATTTAAAATTATTAATAATATTTTGTAATTATGGCTATAGATAGGAAAAAGGGTAAGTATAAATGTCACCTTCTAACGGGAGCTACATGCAACGATGATAAATTTTACAATAATTAGTCTATTAGTGGCCTATCAACAAATTATAGTTCTATTCTCGCATTATAAATAATCAAAAGTAAAAAATATGAATCCAAACAAAATTTTAGGGTTTATAATCATAAGTTGTGTTTAACAATGGTAAGTTAATGTATATACTAGAAACACTATCTAAATATTACGTGCGCTTTATTTTTTTCTCGTGCTATTTTAAACAGTATTCACCCGATGTACAAATGTTTAACAGAATTTCGTATATATATATATATATATTTTTTAATCTCTTAGGAACATTCCTTGAAGGTGGAGTAATTGAAATAAAATTAACATAAATAGCAATTTTATACCATATAATTAGTGGGTTAGTTGCCCTAACTAATGAGAAAACAATGCACATGATGACTTAGAAGTTCATTAATTTTTAGGCTTCCTAATATTTATTCCAAGGTAGGCAAATTGTCTTCTTGCTCTAAGTTGTTATATTTGCACCATTCTAAGTATATACACAAATATTAGATTTAAAGGGATTGATGTTTAAGTTTTAGCCATCCTTGGAAAAGTGTCATTTTTAAGATTTGTAGGCCAAAAAAAGCTTTTGGACTTTAGCTGTTGGCCATTATTTTTTCTAGATAATATCATTGGTCAACTCGCATGCACTATTAAATCACTCTAATTTCAAAAATTATTTAAAAAAATAGTAAACAAAATTTAATTATAATACAATATTAGAATTATGTACAATAAAAATAATAAATATGAGTATTTCCCATTGACTATATTACTTGTTAATTTATCGGGTAATAATATTTTTTACCCTTCTTATTAGTTTGATTCAAGCTCGTATTATCTTTTACAATTATTTCTCTTATGGTTTCTAATTTTTGCATATATACAAATTCTATCGGATTTTATTACTTATTAATTTACATTTGAACCGAATTTATTCATCTAAATCATTTTTTCAAAAAACTTAAATAGTAAGTAGAAAACTAGATAATCGAGTTTTTTTTATAAATAACAGTAGGATTGATCACTAGTGAAACCTGCAAAAATTCAAAACCTCAACGTATATAATTACAAAAAAGATTGATACATCAAACTAATCATATAGATGCAAATGTAAAATTCAAGAACAGTGTATTAAATTTTTTATTTTTTTTGTAAAACTATTAAATTTAGTTATTTAAATAATAAAAATGGGGAAATATTGAATATGGCCTGGTCAACCCTATTTTGAGCTAAGCCAATAAGGAATAACGAATCCAGTAAGAAATAAACCGTTGCCATGTCAGCTATTAGTGCCACATCACCAACACCCACGCCACGTGTCAACCCTCAATTGATCCATGTCAGCATGCAGTAAATTTGAGGCATACCGTGTTGTACGGATTTGCAATCCTCTTTGTACGGACAACCCTAAACCTTATATATATTAATTAACTTTGACAGTTGCCACCCCATACCCTTCCATTTAATTTTTTTTGTCTTAGCTAATTAAAATTATTATTTTTAACGATTTTTCCACATTTTCTCGAAATAAAAAAATTATAATTTTGCTCAGCTTCTTTCTTCCAATCTCTGTTTTTTTCTGTTTTTGTTTTTGTGTCTGTATCGAGCTGTAATTTTGTTTGTTTTGTTAGTTAGGACGATTTTTTTGAGTTG
Source organism: Francoa sonchifolia (assembly GCA_036897585.1). Classification (NCBI taxonomy): domain Eukaryota; kingdom Viridiplantae; phylum Streptophyta; class Magnoliopsida; order Geraniales; family Francoaceae; genus Francoa; species Francoa sonchifolia. The sequence continues at coordinate 4,556 of JAYMTB010000846.1, forward strand.
GGAAGAAGGAAGTTTGTTACAAAAAGTTTTTACTTTATTTTTCTTCTTTTTTTTGCTGTTATAAGGAGTGAGAAGGAACTCAGATTTGATTATTCGGGTTGGAATTTAATCGAAGAAAAGATGTTGCAGGATTTGATTAATTACCCAGATCAACTTTCTATTGTAAATCTCTTGATTCTTTTTTAAAATATAATTTGTTCTTCATCATCATGGTAATAATGCATGTTAGATGTTCGACAAAACTCCTCACCATTTTTTGTATTTTGTGTTTTGATTTTGTGTTGTGTTTTTTGCGCTTTTTAATGTTACTGAGCATGGTATCCAAGTGTCATTGTCAGAAGTGTTTTAATCTAATCTAGATGATGTGCAGTACTTAATGCTTTACTTTCCTTTTGTCGCGGATGCTTTGCGTTTACGCTTACTAATTTTGTCTATTTGATTGGTGAAAGGAAGGTTTTCAATGAATTTTTTGTGTTTGTGATGATGCCAAAATATTGAGATAAATATTGTTAGAACCCCCCTGAATTATATGTACCTGTTGTTGCTTACATGATGTTGCATTTGAATGTGTTGCAGGATGAAATAACGAGCCCAATAAGCGGTCAGATATTTGATTTATGTGATCCTGAACTATTCCCCGAAGCCCTTCAAAACTCTGAAGTTACTTCTTGCTCAAATTGTTGCTACGAAGAAAACTCTTCATATCCATCAATTTTGAGTAACTATCAAGATATCAACGGAAATGCTAATACAGCCGCCACCGCCACCACCACAGGCACGACTACTACCACCGCGGCTACTGGTAGTACCACGAGTACTACCACCACCACGGGTGCAACAACTCCCCATACTAATAACAATAGTAATCTTTCGATTATATTTGATTCGCAAGAAGAGGTGGAAAATGACATTGCCGCTTCTATAGACTTTTCTTCGTCTCCAACATTTTCTGTTCCGCCTTTTCTATCTAATCAAACAGAGCAATTTGACTTCTCTTCAATGCAATCGCAGATCCCTTTATCTGATATTGTTGATGGTCTTCCACATTATAGGCATGACCAAGTTTCAAATATTTTAGGCCCTCCTCCATTACCACCTGTTTTTGAAGAAGATTGCTTGTCTTCAGTCCCTCCTTACCTTCATTTAAATCCTGCATCTACTTCATGTTCATTAGTTGGTCCTCCTATTGGCGCATATCTCCCTACAAGTTTAAACCCTGCATTATCTGCTGAGAGTTCGATCTTCGCTAGCAGTCTAATGATGGGGTCTGAATTACAAACACAAGACTTAGACTTTCAAGGAGATAGCGGTGGAATCTACTGTCCTGATTCGTTGCAACAAGTCCTTAACGCAGGCGACCTTCAGGTACTTATAATTATATTACATAAAGTTGTTCGAAAAGTACTAATCTTAGCAATTTGGTTTCATTAGGCACTTACTAACGAAAGCCAACAACTCGTGAACCGGGGTGCAAATTCCACCCCTTTAACAACAGACATTTCAGTCCTTGATGATTCGAGTTTCAAAGTAGGAAAACTCTCTGTTGAGCAAAGAAAAGAAAAGATTCATAGATACATGAAGAAAAGAAACGAGCGAAACTTCAGCAAGAAAATAAAGGTTCCCCTTTCCTCCCCTATCTCTAATTAATACGCGAATGCTCATACATATGTCAAATGACTAACAACCTTGCATATGCAGTACGCGTGTCGCAAGACACTAGCAGATAGCAGACCGCGAGTAAGAGGAAGGTTTGCAAAAAATGATGATTTCGGAGAAAATCATAGACCATCATGTAGTAGTCATCACGACGAAGATGATGAAGAAGAAGTAAGATTAGTCATTACACGACTACACATACCAATCATTCAATTATCATAATTTTAATTTGTGCGTAAAATTTGCAGGTAGTAGTGAAAGAAGAGGAAGAAATGGTTGATTCATCAGATATATTAGCGCATATAAGTGGTGTTAATTCATTTAAATGCAACTATCCAATTCAATCGTGGATTTAAAACAGATAGTATTGCAAAAAAAAAACATTCAAACAAGTCTACAATTTTGCAGGATCCTACTACAACCATGGACTATTGGCTATCCGGGTTTTTAAATAAAGGAAATGAATAATTGGGGCCATTATAGTTTTTGTATGAATAAAAATAAAATTCAGAATTATGAAATTAGAAAGGGAATAACAGTGTAATTGTTTTTGTAGATATTTTGGTCCCTTGCCTTCCCTTTCGAAATCTACGTTCTGTTTAAGCTTGTTCTTGTTTTGTTTAACTTTACTAAACAAAATGATCTTTTTCAATTTCTTGTATTATCTAATCACTGTATTGTTTGTCTTGATTATGAAGTTTTTATGAATTGAACTGCTTAAAATGTTTCAATTTTTATCAAAGAACGTATGATAAATAAGGTTAGGCAAGCTTTTTAAGTACTTTTGTAAGATTCTTTTTCTTAGTGTAAGATTTTCTATTTTTTTTCTTCAAGAAGTTCCTTCTAATTGAAATATTGAGAATTCAAATGAGTCAACTTAGTGGAGTCAAATATATAACAACAATTTTTAAAATCGAATAATGTCAAATATTTATTTAAGTAAACCCACTTAAAAATTAAAATGTAATTAAAAAATTGGAAATACCAAAAATTATGTGAAGTAAAGTTTTGTTAGTGGGCATAGTCCCACATCAGAATGAAATAGGAATAAGAACAGTTTTTATAGCAATGCCAAGGAATTGCAGAGCGTCCCTTCGTGGACAGCATATCATTATCAAAATTCCGACATTCATTCAAGTATGCATATAATTCCTTAGCATCCTAATCGCTGGTTGTAATTCTTGTGATAATTTCTCTTTCCTTTCTACCAAGCCTAATTTACCTTTAGGTGTCATAACCGTTGATTATGTGGTCAGTGTTGACGCTTGTGTTTGTAACTGTTTTTGGACACGTATCCTGCTGAGACCACATTCGTAGGTTGAGAATTTCCAAGTGCAAACATATTGACACTACTAGACTTTTATAATTACATTCCCTCATTAATTGTGTTGGGTTGGGATAGTAATTCAAGGCATGCAGGAATAGTTCTGTGTTGGTTTCAGTCTCTGTTTGATGCGCGGAGTGCATCAGCAGATAGTCCCATCAGGACTGCTCACCAGCAAGTGAAGCATGCCATGGAGGATTTGAGGGCCGAAACAGGCACTAAAAGGCTCAATGTTGAACCGCCTTTTGTCTCACTCACTGCATTTGCTGGATAACTTCAGGATGTACTGTTAGTATTATGCGGTAATATCCTTGCTAATTCAGCACTATGAAAATAGTCCTATATGAAAATAAAGGAAAATGGTACTTTGGATATCTACCATCACATATTTTCAATTATTTCGCATTCCAACAATTTTTCCTACACTGTATTAAATAAAAATAAAGCAATTTGAATAACCCATCTCAAAACAAAAAGGATATATTTTTACAAATTTATAATATTTGCCAATATTTCAATCTAATTTTCCTTGAAGGTCTTTGATGTCAGAAATTACAGTTCCAGAAAATTGAATATAAATGGATAAAAGCAATATTAGGAGGGAAAAAAAACAAGGATTTTAATTTTAATTTTCTTTCAAAAAAGAAAACAATAATTATGGGCGGGCCTGGGCTCATACAGAGGCCCAGTCCAGTGAAGGGGGCTTGTCTCATAGTCATACATGCTACGGAGGCGTCGTGCGTGAAGTTTGGTTCTTCTTCTTCTTCCTCGCCGATGGCCGCCACTCCCCCGCCTCATTCTTCATCTTTGCAATCAGTGAAGAAATCACGCAAGAGAAACCGAGCGAAATCTGACCCGGACCTAGAGCAGCTCCACTCCCTCCCATGGAATCCGTCTCTCCAAGAAGATGACTACGTTTCTCTCTTGAACGATTCAGACGACCTCGCCGGAGGTAATTTCATTTATCTTTCAATTTGTTTCAGTTGATTAAACTATGTTTGATAGGTTGTTATTTGGTTTCTGAGAAGCGGACAAAAAGGAAAAGGAAAGGAAATTTTGATTGGTTTTGGGTTTATAGGGTTTTAGGTTATTTCACTTTTGATAATTTTGGTGGTTTGTGTGAATGTAAATAACCCTTTCTTTTATCATAGATGTAGAATGAGAATGAATTTTAATCTCATTTGAACTTGGCATTTGTTCCGTTTGGTTTTTTTTAACTCTTTTATGTTCTAGATTCTGAAAGTTGGAGAACTTATGGCATCATCATCTGAGCTAAATAGTTGGATATTTATCCCATTGCTGTGCTAAATAGTTTTGAAAATTTATTTTGTGTTGATACTGAAATTTCTGTGTTCTACATAATTTGGAACCAGAGCATTATGATTTGGTTTTGTGTAGGTAATCTTTGTTTCAATGGGTGTAGGTTTTCTCTCACTTGAAGAAATTGATGAAGCTGGATACATCCTGAACATTCCAAAGCCCGAAGAAAGCCATGAGAAAGGGAAATCGAAGGGAGCTTCAAAATTAAAAAAGCACAAGCATAATGAAGCTGATGACAGTTCCATTGATGGGATTGATGCAGAAGGTGATGAGAAAACCGAGCATGAGAAGAATGTGAAATCTAAAAAGAAAAAGAAGATCAAGAAGAAAGAAAAGAAGAAAACCCTGGAAACGAAAGAGCCTCCAACTGGTTAGTAGTATTCTATACAATTTTTAAGTTTTTGTGATCATATGGAAAATGTTAAGCATGACTTAGATAACATACTAGTCGGTGACATGTTAATGACTTGGTACTTTTTTCTCAGTTCTGAAATAAGTGTGCATTGATAAGGTCATTTGTTAATATATTGGTCATATCACAACTAAATCCCTTTCAGCAGTTTCCATATTTTTACCAATGCCTCAGTGAATGAATATCAACATAGATTTACTTATATTTATAATTACTTGGTCATCATAGGATCTATACATTATAGCTTCATTGGTACGATTTCTACATTCTGTGATGGCAAATATATGCATTTTTTTGACAAACTGTTTAAGTCTTATAAACAACTTCTTTATAGCTTCCTTCGAGGAAGATATAAGGCTAACATGGTATTTACTGTGTTTGTAGTTGTAATTAGCAATGAAAAAGATGATGTCAAAGAAGACTCAGTTTATGAAGCTGAATATTATGAATGGAATGAGTTGAGACTTCATCCTCTGATCATGAAATCAATACATAGGCTTGGATTCAAGGAACCAACACCTATACAAAGAGCTTGTATTCCCGCTGCTGCTCATCAAGGGAAGGTAATTTGGGATTCTTGTTTTAGTTGCTACACAGGTGATATCTGCATATGATTTTGATAATTTACAATATGTATTGTCATAGGATGTGGTTGCTGCTGCGGAGACAGGGTCTGGGAAAACACTTGCTTTTGGTTTGCCTATTTTGCAACGCCTCCTTGATGAACGAGAAAAGGTTGAAAGGATGCGTGATTTAATGGGAGAGGAAGCGGAAAAGTATGCTCCGACAGGCTTTTTACGTGGTTTTATTATTACTCCCACTCGGGAACTTGCCCTTCAGGTACTTTTTGTTGCTTGACGCTATATAACGATATTAAAGAGAAGCTGATTTGTGCTTTTAACCTTGTTATTAGGGCTTGCCAGATTTGTCGCTATCATATTTTTTGTTACATGAACAAGATGTAAAATTTAGTTGTAAGAGGATATGTTTTGCTCATGTGGTTTGATAGAATCACTTCGAATAGGAGTGCAGGTTCTTTCCTTTTTAGAAAGTATTGTGCATGATCGTGCTGATTTAAGGATAAAGGGGTTAAATTATTCTATTAGGGACAATTTTAGATGGGCTGGCCTCCTAAAAAATTTAGTTGCTATTGTTTGTAGCGATTGATTGGTTGTAACTTGTATCAATATGGCGGTCTTGTAGGGGGGTCCATAGGGGCCTAGTCTTGTGTCTCCAAGTAGTAGCTTTTCTTTAAAACCAATTAAGAGCTTCACCATTAAGTAAGAAACATGCTTTCTGGAGCTCTTATTTTACAACTTTTTTAAACTTTGGGGTTGGGTGGTTTGGTACCAATTTAATGCTTATTCATGAAGTAGCATGCATGCATTTGACATTGTAAGTAATTCCATTTACTCTATTGGTGTCTATACTGAACTTAAAAATTTGGCCATCATATCTAATTTGTTGGTAACTGGCAGTTACATTCGTGTGGAGCTGAAGGTTGGCTTGATTAAATAAACTTTGAAAACCTAACTAAGCTTCCAATATACTTTCCAGGATGGTTTTGGTACGCATTTGGCACGGTTCATGAGGTTTTAAACAGTATTTAGATTATATGGGTTTGGATTTGAATCTCCCATGTGGGGCCATTGCTTTATTTTACAGGTTACTGATCATCTTAAGGAAGTAGCCAAGGGTACTGGTATTAGGGTGGTTCCTATTGTAGGTGGGATTTCAACAGAAAAGCAGGAGAGACTTTTAAAGGCAAGGCCTGAAATTGTCGTTGGAACTCCAGGGAGGTTATGGGAACTGATGTCTGGAGGAGAAAAGCATCTTATTGAGGTCAGTATTGTGTAGATTGAATTGATGCAGGAGCTCATGCCATGATTTCGATGAGAATACCAATTTTTTCAATCATTCATGTTCAGTTGTATTCTTCATCATGACTTGCATGTGCAAACTAGATAGGATTGTGCTATACTGATGCATGTTTGTTAAAATTTCTTTTTATTTTGTCAAATTTTTGAAATGGCAACGAGAAATGTAGATATTCCTGAAACTTGTTCTAGCCAACTTTAAGTTAGTTTATCATTAGACAACTGGGCTTGGTTGCAAGTATTTGGTAGTTTTATAAAAGATCACACATTTGAATGGAGTAATGCGTGGCTACTCTATAATAGTACATATAATTCATGTGTAAGGAATTTACCCAAAAAAAAAAAAATTCCTAGAGTACTAGGAATTTTTGTTACTTATAATTGAAACCAAAATTTCTCTTCCGTCGTTGAAATTAAAGTAATCACAATGTTCACAGTAGGTTTGCTTTTGCAGTTACAGTCATTGTCTTTCTTCGTTCTGGATGAGGCCGATCGAATGGTAGAAAATGGACACTTTCATGAATTGCAGTCAATTATTGATATGCTTGCTACAGGCAGTAGTTCAGCCGAAGGGCACTCTCAGAATGCACAAAATAGTAATACAGTCTCAAGTGTCCAAAGAAAGAAAAGACAAACATTTGTTTTGTCTGCCACCATAGCCCTATCTGCTGATTTTCGTAAGAAGTTGAAGCAAGGTCAACTAAAGTCAAAGCAATCAAAGAATCATGGGTTAAATTCTATTGAAGCTCTTTCTGAGCGAGCAGGAATTAGAGCTAATGCAGCCATTGTTGATCTGACAAATGCATCAATTTTGGCAGATAATCTAGAAGAATCATTTATTGAGTAAGCATTTCCCTTTTTATGTTCTATTAAATTTTGTTTAGCTCTTTTGTTTGGATTCTTACTGAACAAGTTCTTCGGTTCTTTCTGAACTAGAACCTCTTAATTATATTATTAGTGTGCCGGTCCGCCAACTTTAACATGGAATTTAATATTGTAAATTATGAGCACATTGATTTCGGGCATTGTTAAGTATCCATGCATGCCTTTGCTGCTTCTGTCTGTACGAGTAGAAAGACAATAAAAAAAATTTATTGCACTCTGCGCAAGTGATAGCACAAACATATAATAATTTTGTGGTTTTTGTCAATAAAATAGCATCATTTTCTTTTGACTGTAATGACTTCTCCTTCAGAATATTACTTAACAATTATTGGTTGCAGATGCAGGGATGAAGATAAAGATGCCTACTTGTATTATATTCTGAGTGTTCATGGACAAGGCCGAACAATTGTTTTCTGCACATCAATCGCGGCCTTACGCCATATCTCTTCCCTCTTGCGCA
>JAYMTB010000847.1:0-12481 GCA_036897585.1 Francoa sonchifolia
TCTTGCATAGTACTTTTGACCAAATGACACTCTCTCTATCAAACCTCATATACACGGTATAGTAAAGATTTTAATTAATTATAAATAATGAATAGAGGCTGTTAAACTTACTGCACCAAAATTGCAGCAAACTAAACCATTTTGGATTCCAAAAGCTGAAAAACCTTAAAATCCTAATGATAAGAAAGTCATAGTATGTAATCTAATTCAATTAGGAAATCATCTCAATTCCCTACACATCCAAAAAGCCCTGGTATAATTTCAACTTATCCACATGATCAATCAAGGAAATCTCACAATACTTAGCAAGTTGCTGCCATAAAACAAAGTCGAGCAACAATACATGAAAAGGATAGATAAACCAACCAGCCACAAATTGCTTTTCATCTCTACTTCTGATGAATTAGTCTAACATAATCAATTTAAATTAGTACATAATACAAAACACAGAAAACAGAAACAAAATTACACCTCAGGAACAGCCGTTCAGCAAATAAACAAAACAAAAGCATAATTAAAATCAATCAAACATAAGAATAAGATCATTCCGTATTCCATCTCTAACAGTCACAAATAACATAAATAAACAAATCCAGCAACCGCATCGATCGAATGCAACAAGTGAAAAATAAAAATCAAACAATGCAACATCATATAATCATAAATATACAAACGAATGCAAGTAAAAATACCTGAGAAACACCGCCAGAAACAAAAAATCTCCAAAGAAATCCCGACCAAAACAAAACAAAAAAATAGGTCTGGAATCCACAAAACAGGTTAACAAAAAATCCTCGCCGCTCACCGCCTACCGCCTGGACAATGTCAGTGGAGAAACAGATCGTGAAGAGGAAGAAAGGTAAGGTGTGAAAATGACGAAGAAGTAAGATTTAGGGATCTTCTCTCTATGAAGAAATCAAATTTTGGTTTAAAGAGAACCTTATGGAGTTTTACTTTATGAGAGTCTCCATCAAATTCCAAATCCAAATAGTTTTTGTTTTCAATTCATTAATGATCGTACTACTGAGATGATGACACGTCTAGAATTGGAAGGAAATTAATAACTTAATTTTATTTAATGGAATTAAATTTCTTTTCTTAATACATTAAGAGATAATTACCATTTATATTTATCTGGTTAAACTAGTTTTTTTTTTTAATTAAAATTTATGAATTTTAAAAATAAAATAAAAATTAATGTAAAAAATTGATAATTTGCAAAAATTAAAAATTAATCATAATTGTGTAAATTTAATTATGCCTTAAAATTAAAATTAATATAAGAAATTCAATGTGCATATGGATGAAAATAAATGATACAGTTACACGTTTGGTGTCGGTTGAAATTTTGAAGAACACGTTTTAGTATTTATAATAAGGTTGTAATTGTTGTTCAGTTGAGTAATATTTATTAAAGTGTATATTATTTAAAAAATTTAAATTTGAGTTCAATTTGAAAGAATAAATATAAATAATTTAATTAAAAGATTTAAATTTCAATATTCATTGTTATTCTATTTACGTGTTTTTAAATGCGGCCTCATGGAGTGATAGTCATAGCTGTGAGCTGCACAATTTCTGTCCATGTTCTGATAACATAGTAATAACGCAAAATCAGACAGAATGCAACTCTAGAGGCTCAATTGAATTATGTTTTAGTTAGATATTCTGAAAATTAATATTTCGGAAAATTTAATTAGATAATTCTAGGATCTAAATTTCACCTAAAAGCACTATTAAGTTATGTTATTATGCCTTTCCATGATAACACTTTATGATCTACCATGTGGTAAAAGAATCGTATATACTTGGTTAGAAAGTTCGTCTATAAATCCTGCAAAATCGTTAGAAATTACATTAAATACTTAGCATAAAGACTCACCGTGAACTATCAGCAATCCATTGATTGAATGGCTTTGAAATTCCTACCTAATCGAGATTTATAAGAAATTGTCTCATACAGGATGGACATGCGAATTCAAGAATATAATGTCACACAGTAAGTGTATCAATACCATAATAGGAATCTCAATTTTATAAGTTTAAACTACCAGTTTCACTGCAAACCGGACACATAATAAGAGTGCTCGTACTAGTACTAAATTAAATTATGAAAAGGGTAACAGTTCTCTTGATCGGATCCATATTGATCCTTGCAGCTGTCATTGCAGAGTCACAAGTTTAACGGTACTGAAAAGATAGACAAGTAAAAAATTAAGGATCTGCGACATCAAATAAATATATTAAAGAACTGTAAAACAAATAAAGCACATTTAAGTACTATTAATTGTCCTATGATACGTTAAATATGAACATCGGGTAAGAAACAAGGTTCTATGGCAACTCATCCCCATTCTAAAGCAGATACTTACAATATATACATATGCCAATGCATAAGACCAAAACATGCCAATACATAAAGAATCATGTCTACACTTGTAATAATAAAAAGTATATGCAGAGTCAATGCAGTAAAAAGATTATACTCACATAGCTTGCCAAAGCATACATCACTTTCTCAATCAGAATGGAAAATATGAAAAAATTAGTACTTCAAAGCGAACAAACTAACCTTAATGAAGCCAATTTGCTTAGCATTGCTGTGGAAGCATTGCCTGCAACACATGAGCCCATACTTTCTGATCAACCCATGTGGGTTACCACAAACACGGCTGATAAACACAAAGGACAATCAATAAGTAGTTTGAAGTTGAAAATCAACACCAAACCCAGTTCATCACAGATCAAAATAACACAAGACCAGACAACCCACACAATTTGGAGCAAACACAAGTAGCATCAACATTCAATTAATATTAAGAGATAAGATCGAAGTATATAAACAAATACACTTCAGTAGCAACAGATAAACATGTATACGATCATCTATCAGCTAGGAACTGTTCCGATAATAGAACTTTAAATCTTATATTTGTAAGATGCATAGGGGTGGGTGTAGTTGAGCCAAATCAAGTCGACACTTAACACTACTATTTCTGCTTCAAACTCAACTCGGACTGGATTGAGCTTTTGTTTTCTTGCTTCAACTAGACTCCTCAAACTACTCTATACTGACTTCAGTAACTCGAACTCGCTCGATTGTAATTTTCAATAAAAAATACTATTCTTCATTACTATACATAAAAACCAATCGAGTTGTATCAAGAGCTCGAAACTGTCCAGCTACTCAAACTCATTCCAGTTTAACCGAGTCAAACAAGAGCGACTCACTTAGAAGAAAGAAATACCCAAAATATACCAGTTTTGCTGTAGATTACACGAGATATTTCAATCATCTAGCATAAAACACTGCAGTCTACATCTACATCTTCATATGCCGATCAATCTTATCACATATCAAAAGATCAACATGGTTACCTATAGCGCGATATAGTTCATTACACAAAGCATCGAAACAAGTAAGATTTAATGGAAAAGCACAAACCAGGTACGAGATCCAGGGCCATAGGTCTTAGGATGAGAGTTCCAAACGTTAGAATGACCCATCTTCGCCTTTCGATCCAAAGTCTACGCTCACAGCAAGACGATTCGATGAGCAGATGGATGCAAAGAGGCGCTTTTCAAAACCCTAATTGTGCTCGCAATCAATTTATGCAAGACTATATGTTTGAAATACCTGAAATACCCTTGATATTAGACGACGCCGTCTTCGCAACCCATTTGAGCATTTGGGTCACATTTAAGACCGACCCGTCAAAATCAACCGCCTTATGAATTATTATTTGCAAATTACTTAATTTTACTCTAATATTATTTTGGTTTTATATTAAAATATGAACTGTTTTTTAAGTTAGTATTTAAATTTTCAAACGTAACAAAATAAAGTTTTAATATTTAAATTTGTAACAGTATAATATTTCTGTCATCTTTTGTAAAATCTATCGTTAATTTATACACGAGGCAAACTTTTTGTTTCCTCTCCTTTCTTCCATGTGCATTCTCTTTTCTTTCATATTTCTTCTCTCACATATATAACTAACATTATTCTTCAATTACCAAGCTCAAAATTATTAAAAACTTTAATATCCGTTTCTAATTATCATTGATCCATTTATGAAAATTTTAAAATAAGAAATTTTTTAATTTTGAGTTTGAGAAAAATTGGAGAAAATAAATTGAAGACGATATGAGATGAGAAAAAAAAAAGCGAAAGAAATAATAAATTTATGGCAGAGACACAATGATAAATAACAGAAGATATCATATTATTTCTAATTTAAAGTATTAAAATTAAGTTGAAATGTGGTATAGATAATAAGACCATTATTTTTATGTTTATTAAAGTTTCCTTATTAATTTTATAAAGTAATGTGGGTCAAGAAAAGTATCTAACATTTGAACTTTAGCTACCTAACATGATTGGAGTGACATGTTTAGTTATCCCAAATTCTATTATGATTAAATATTATTAATTAATATCACAATTTGATATTTTTTTTTTTGTTTATTAAAAACTCTATTATTATATTTGGTAATTATAAAGTTGACATTAATGAGAAATTTGTAAGAAATAGAAAGAGCTTGTGAGAATAAAATAAAAACTCTTTTGCATTATTTAAAAAACGAAAAATATGTGAATATTTTCGTACATTACACTATAGCTTAAGCAAAAACAATTTCGCTCCGCGGATTCATGAAAGTCTAGTTTTAATAATATGATTAAAAATAGTACTTAGGGCAATGCATGAAGTTGAGTTGATTGGCCAAATTTAATTAAGTATTTTGGCTTTGTTTAATTAGAATTGGGTTGTTAAGTTACACAAGTCCTAGTTTCAATTCAACTCAAATGTCTATACTTAGCACCCTAAACTGTGGAGTCTTAAACAAATTAAAATTGAATTTATGTATACTTAAATCAATAATAATCTAATTATAAATATATAATCATTGAATCACAACTAATTTACTCAAAATACTTTATTTTATAGTCCAATTTTACAAACAAACGAAGTAAGTATAATCAATTTGACCATGAAAAATAGTTGACAACTACCAAAATTGAGTTAATAAGTAATTATGAGATTATTTTTGAAAATGAATTAAATTTATTAATAAAATATCCACTTTACTTATGGGGGACCAACTACCAAAATAACAACTTCCGTCGACGTGGGAGGGAAAAATCAGCAACCGGGTCGAGCGCGCCAGCAAAACGCGTGCGCAAGAAGCGCCGCTGTTACCATTTCTCTCTCTCTCTATCTGCCTTGCCCGCACACGCATTTTGTCGAACACATTAAAGACATTAGAGAATTTCAAGAAACTTCAGGGAAGCTACCTCTCTTGTTCTTCGCCTCATTCTCTCAGGTACCTTCCTTATACACGTCGGGTTTCGAAAGTACCTTTAATTGTGTTGTAAATAGTTTCCGATTTCAATCGGTTTAATTCATCTTTACCTTGACTGCATTCGTTGATTCAGATTTTGTTCTGAATTTGGTCGATTAGAGGTTCGATTCGTGTTCATCTTAGTTTACGATTGTCAAATTTTCAATTGAATCGAAATTGGGATTTAGGATTTAGGATTTGAAACCCTAGGTTTTTTCTGGTTCGGTCAACCAATTGTGTTTGTGATAAATTGGTTAGGAATTTGGGGCTAACAAGTGAAGGAAATGGTAGAACAGAAAAATTTGTATGGTACAAGACATTCCCAATTTCGTGGGGTTTTCAATGGAATTTGTGCTTTGGTGTTACTTTTCTTGTTCTACAATCAGAATGAGTTTTTAAAGAATCCTTTAAGGGGGAAATCGGTTCTTGATCCTCAGTGGAGCTCAAGAGGTGGTTTGGACAATCACCTTGGGGAGATTCGTAGGAGAATTGCTGAAGTTAATATTACTTTGTCGAATTATAGTGCTGCTGAAAATGGTGCTGAGAATAATACGGTGAAAAATCCCAATATATGCACTGGATTGTCTGAACATCAGGGTTTTCGTACCCCTTGTGAGTTTTTAATAGCACATCCAGAGTGCACGTCCGGTGGTTTTTTCAATTACCTTTCATTTTTTTACTGTGATTGTGAGAATTTTAGTGGTTTGGGTTATGGAGTATTGGTAATATGGCTTGCCGCTTTGTTCTATTTGTTGGGTAACACTGCAGCAGACTATTTTTGTTGTTCGTTAGAGAAGCTCTCAAATCTGTTAAACTTGTCGCCAACAGTTGCAGGGGTTACTCTACTCCCGCTTGGTAATGGGGCTCCGGATGTCTTCGCTAGTATTGCTGCTTTTGTGGGTAAGGACGCAGGTGGAGTTGGTCTTAACAGTGTGTTGGGTGGAGCTGTCTTTGTTACTTGCATTGTTGTGGGTGCTGTTTCTCTTTGTGTGGCAGAGAAGAGGGTACAAATTGATAAGAGGTGTTTTGTTAGGGATATATGTTTCTTTCTCTTTACTCTAATGTCGCTTGGGATTATTTTGATTGTTGGTGAGGTGAATGTTGGGGGTGCAATAGTGTTTGTTTCAATATATGTGATTTATGCGTTTTCGGTTGCTGCTAATGAGATGTTGCGGAAACATGCCAAGAGGTTAAGGTTGGATGCTGTAACACCATTGATTCCCATGAGAGGAAGTATATTCTCTAATGAAAATGAAGAGGATGAATCTGTTTATACCTCACTTCTCCAGTCTGATACTGAAAGTGATGTACCACATCTTCAAACTAAACTTCCCCACTGGATGTGGGCTTCGAATGTGGCAATTTATTCAAATGAAACTTTGAAGGCTGGTTCCGAGAGTCCAAGGAGTGTTTGGGGTTGGAACGATGAGGATACAGTACGCGACTCTTCCTTTTCCTTTTCTAAGTTGTTTTTGTTGCTGGAGATGCCATTGACACTCCCAAGACGGCTTACAATTCCTATAGTTGAGGAGGAGAGGTGGTCAAAAGGGTATGCTGTTTTGAGTGCTTCATTAGCACCCATTCTCGTGGCATTTCTATGGAGAAGCCAAGATGATGTCAGTTCTCTGAGTGGAAAAATTGCATATTTGATGGGTGTTATTGTTGGTGGTATATTTTGCGTTCTTGCATATTTATACACCGAAATTGAGCAGCCACCTTGCAAGTTTTTATTGCCATGGGTTTTGGGGGGCTTTTTTATGAGTATTATATGGTTCTACATTACTGCAAACGAACTTGTTGATCTACTGCTCACCTTTGGTGTTATATTTAAAATTAACCCTTCAATCCTTGGATTAACCGTATTGGCATGGGGCAACTCCATGGGTGATTTAATGTCAAATGTTGCATTAGCAATGAATGGCGGCGATGGCGTGCAGATTGCCATGTCAGGATGCTATGCAGGGCCTATGTTCAACACGCTTGCTGGTTTGGGGATCTCAATGCTGCTTGGAGCCTGGTCCAAAAGACCCAATTCGTTCACAATCCCCAAAGATGATAGTTTGTTTTATACAATGGGTTTTCTGATGTCAGGTCTTATTTGGGCTTTCATTGTGCTACCCCGGAATGACATGCGTCCAAGCAAAACGCTAGGAGTGGGCCTTATAACAATCTATTTGATATTTCTGTCCATTAGGGTGAGCACATCCATGGGTGTCGTATATATGGGGTAAAGTTCACGAACACATGAACTTTCTACTACTTACAGAAATCTGATCTTAGATACTTCGTAATCTGAGGAAACGGGACGCTTCAAGGAGATCAGTTCATTCTCTTACTTCACCTTAGTAAGAAATTGAAAAATATAGTTCGTTTAGAAATTGTATCTAGTTGTATCGGTATTACCAATGCCATCAACATGTTGAAATAGAACATATCTTTTGCTGATATATTACACTTTTCTGGGTAATTGCTAGAAAATTATAAGTGTCGGTTACTCAGAATTTATATTGTAGACTCAAGCTTTGTAGTGTTTGGCATCTCTATTAATGGTGAATATTGTCAATAACTTAGCACTATTGGTCTGTATTTTCGTATTGAGCTGTATATAAGTTAGTATTCTGCTTATGTGATTGATTGTCTCTTTCAAACATTTGAATTCTAGATGAATTATAGATAAAAGTATGTGCCCTACGTGAAGCAAAACAAAAGGAGTTACTGATTAAGTATTATCGTAAAACTCTATCTCACATCTTGAATAAATAAGAATTTGATTTATGATTTTCATAAAGTCTTCCTATTACCAAATTATCATTATGATACAACAGCAGTGGCTTTTCATTTTTTTCGTTTAGTGAATAATATAAATTGCCCATCTATAAAATCTAAATAGCAAAAAAAAACATATTAGTAATTAAAAACATAATAATAAATAATCATAATTGGCTAAATGGCAAAAACAGTAATTATAGTGACTTTCGAGTGCATTAAGTAACATCATTAGAATTAGTGCATATACTATATGTATATGTGTATGTATCGTCTCTCCCAAAGATACACGAATCTTCACTGCCTTCATTACATCTCCATTAATCCTCTTTCCTTCCTCCTTCAAAATCCTCTCTCTCTGCGCCTTACCATTACCACAAAAATGATGCACATGACAATACACTGGAGCAAGAACTTAACTCTGTTATTCACTTCATGGAATACACATTCATGGATCGATTATTCACTCACTTTACTCGCTTGTTTCCTCTTCTCCGCTTTCTATCAATTCATGGAAGAGCGGAGAGTTCAAATTAAAGCGATTGCGACTCCTCCTGTTCCGTCTTCGGTGTCTATTGGTACTCCTTTGCTTTTTAAACTTGGTCGGTCGCCGGCTAGGGTTGCAATGTCGGTGCTGTTTGGTGTTAATTCGGCTATGGGGTACTTTTTGATGCTTGCTATTATGTCGTTTAATGGTGGTGTGTTTTTGGCTGTTGTTTTAGGGCTTTCTGTTGGTTATTATGTGTTTAGGAGTGGTGATGATACTGTTTTGGTTGTTGATAATCCTTGTGCTTGTTCTTGAAAAAATTATTATTGTTCTTTCATATAGTTATTGAAATGATATATGTTTGTATACTTGTGTTTTTGTTTATTGATAATGTGATAGTTTACTATGATTTGTAATTTGTAATTTGAATTGAATTGTTTGATCAAATATGGTTATGTTCACCATCCAATTGATAGATTGAATTTTGGTTTAGATATGTGGACGCCATATTCGGTAAGGTTTTTCTCTCTTCTTTTGGCATGCTTTGAAATTGGCCATTGATTGACCCTTTTACCAAATGAATTTGGCTTTTATCTAACTAGTGGTAGGGAACATCAGTTTCTTTAGATATTATCTCTTAACGGATTAAAACGATTGGCATGTTAACGTACCCTCTCAGTCGTGTAGGCATCTAATTGAGAACTAGACAGGATTTGTTTGTTAGATTCTTTCATGTTAATACAAGTGAGGATGTATGGGTGCAAAGCAAATTTGGTTGGCACAATTTGCTCACTTATATGTCACACAGAGTTGTGTTATGTATGGGTGCAAAGCAATTTGGTGGGCACAATTTGCTTGCTTATATGTCTCACAGAGTTGTGTTAACATTGTGGATACTGAGCATAGAGTTACACCTTATTAAGCCACAGAGAGGTTATAATTGTATTTGGAGTGTTTGCTCTTTTGAGTTTGTCGGTGTGGTTTGTTTTTTAGAACTTGTTGATGGGTTAGGTGACCTGGTGTTCATAGTGCAAAAGTGTTTGTGATTTCCAGTTTCGATGGTTCCATTCTTTGGTTCTGAAGTTTTTATTTTTTGGGCAAATAGAGTGCTTGTTTTTTTGTTAATTCTGTGAGCCTATGTTGTTTGGTGATTTGCAATTTATGTGGCCACAGGCCACTTTATCCCCTAGTGTTATTCTATACGGGTTGAGAAGTCAATTCCTCTTGTAGTCATGTGTACACCGTGTTTGTGTTTCTTCTCTGGGTAATATTGGTTGATTTATGGTGCCTTACTATATCTTTCTAGAGATGTCATTATGTTTTGATCTTATTGGAGTATGGTTGCTATTGGTATGCACCTTTATATGTCGTGGTCAGGTTTCTATCCACTGTCCCCTCAATGTCATGGTAAAGAACACTCGAACATTGCTTTTTAAATAGGAGCAATTTAAATTATATTCCCACTGAAACCATGTTTGGTTCATATTCTATTGATTTTTCTCAAGTGTATCCAAACATTTTTCATAGTCAACCTCATATCAAAAGTAAAGAGAGACATGCACTGGTTTTTTGGCCTTGTATTGTACTTTGATGATCAAATTTCACATTCATCCAGATGGTGGGCATTGATCCTTTGTTCCTTTTTTCCTGATTCCTTTCTTATCACCTTAAATGTATTGATTCGTATTATTTACATCATATATGACTATTATTGACTTGGAATCCCAAAAAAACTTAGGATCTTCACTCACGGGTGAAAAGAAAGTCTAGAAAATTGTAAAATATAATTCATCATCTTCTATAGCTTAATTGGAAATATACAGGTAAGAATTGCATTCAATAGGTGTAAAAGAGTCACAAGGTGGGACAAAAAATTATAATTTCCTATTCTTCACAAGGACTTTTGTGGTAGCTATCTATCTAGAATTTGGTTTATTAGTGTGGGTATGATTTCTCTTTTGTCTTCAATTCTACATTTTGGTGTATTAGTATTGGTATGATCACCCCTTCTAACTTCTTTTAGCATGAAGTTGATTCACCATGAATGTTGTCAAGAACAGCAATGACACCTAAAACAAACGCCTGATCTACACCCGGTTTCACCACCACATGATACAAATCCTTACTTCCCATCATCTCTTCCACTTCCTTCTTCACTCCCACCTAAACTTTATCCACACATATTCACACATTATAATCGCATATACTTTGATATGTTTTTGTAACATTTGTGATCGAGATATGTACCTGTGCTACTATGTTGCCTCTGCAGTCCACCGTGCTACATGCTCTATCGGAGAAACTGCCCTTGATTTCAAAGTCATAATCTTTATTGTATAGCCTTGGATTAGTAGTGATTCTAATTGCATTGTGTCCGGCTAAACACGAGTTTGACTCCTCCTTTAAGCTGAAAACTGATTTCTGTGATCCTACATAGTTATAAGTGTAACCCTTCCATTTCTTATGAATGCTTAGTGCTTGAATAACACCTCCCTGCAAAATTGGCAACCAATTACGAAAGAATCTATAAGCTTATGTGCAAAACTAAGAGTCTGTTTTACGCACAGAAACCCTAACAATGAATAGCTTCGAGCAGATAGAATGAGCGTACCTGACGACGGATGAGAAGCAATGGATCACCATTTCCATCCCTCAACATCAATTTTCCTTCAGTGCCAAAAACTCCATACCCATCAGCCTTAAAAACGACATTCTGCAAAGAATCCGTCACAACAAAACCCCCTCCATTGATAACATGAGGCCGTCTCCTTACTACCAAAACTACCTGGGAAGACGAACAATATACCTTGCTGATTATTGGCTTCATCATTGTCATTGTCCTAAATGCATTGATTCCTTTCGTATCGTAGAGAAGATTAGGGTTGATGAAGAATATATAGACTTAGCTGTTGGTTACTTCTTTTGACCAATTTACGAAATGAAGATAGAAGAAATTAATGCATTTTACAGATTTATACTTTTTGATTACTTGTTAAAGATGATGATTGTCACTTGGCGCCGTCATCAGCCAAAGGTGAACACGTTTGTGACAAGTGTGCCAATACGAGGATACCAAGTGGCGGAACTCAAAAGGTTCAATATTGTCAAATTGAGGTTAACAACAATCTGAACTGTATAATTATTAAATTTTGTTTTCACTCACAAAAATTTAAGCTCAAGTATGTTTTTAATACCGCTATAGACGATTATAAAAGATGGTTCAAAGGGGTCTTGTGGACATTTTGAAATAAGAATTGATTCAAAAATATAGATCTCCCATAATTTTTAATGTAAGGAAATTCTTAATTGTAATTTGCACGACATAATAATGAAGATATTAGTCACGACACGTGCCATTTAAGAACACGTTAATTCAATTATAACACCATTTTTAGATATATGTATATAATCAGGAATTTGCAATAAAACGAAAAACACGAAAGAAACGTGGGCAACTTTAATCAAAGTAATCAAGATGCTTATGCGTAAGAGAAAAAAATAAAATTCAAACATTTTTATTTTAGATACTGTAAATTGATTGATCACCACATTGGCCCCTAACTTTCAGCTTCAAAGTCTACTTTTTTTGTAATCTATTCTTGATACCCTTCTTCAATTAAGTATTTCTCTGTGAAGCAGGAACACACGAATTGTAGATCACACTTCTTTCGGAGGTGCTTCTGGTACCTATACTTCCTTTCCATTGGCACTATACATATTTGCGGGGCATACGTATGAATAAAGTTTAACACGAGCACCCTTGTTGTGCGGCGGAAGTTCCTGTTTTAACTTCTCGTGGATTTTCTTTCGCTGTTTCAGATGAATGCCATCTTAATCCCGAAAAGCCACTCTGCTATGACTGCAATTCATATAATTGCTGTCAAT